>VUQI01047146.1:0-11610 GCA_015106735.1 Paratilapia polleni | reverse complement strand
AGGAGTTGGGCTCGGCCCCTTAGTTCCAGTGAAAGGAACTCTTAATGCTTCATCATAACAAGACATTTTGGACAATTTCATGCTCCCAACTTTGTGGGAACAGTTTGGGGATGGCCCCTTCCTGTTCCAACATGACTGCGCACCAGTGCACAAAGCAAGGTCCATAAAGACATGGATGAGTGAGTTTGGTGTGGAAGAACTTGACTGGCCTGCACAGAGTCCTGACCTCAACCTGATAGAACACCATTGGGATGAATTAGAGCGGAGACTGTGAGCCAGGCCTCTTCGTCCAACATCAGTGTCTGACCTCACAAATGTGCTTCTGGAAGAATGGTCAAAAATTCCCATAAACACTCCTAAACCTTGTGGAAAGCCTTCCCAGAAGGGTTGAAGCTGTTATAGCTGCAAAGGGTGGGCCGACATCATATTAAACCCTATGGATTAAGAATGGGATGTCATTCAAGTTTATATGCGTGTGAAGGCAGACGAGCAAATACTTTTGGCAATATAGTGTATCTTCATCACTGTCACATCCTCTCAAACCACTTGTGTCTATTTGATGTACTCCTTTGCTTTGTAAATACATGGTTAAGTATTCAACTTTGTCAAAACATTCACTCTTCACTTTTGTCACAGCATGGCTTTGACTTCTTTACTTTTTTTGGGTTCCATGATGCAGCTACTGACACTGCCAAGTATTCTTTTGAGGATATTTAAGATGTTATTATAAACAGTGGAGACAGTTGAAGGAACTGATGGAGCAAGAGAAGATCCATCAGGGGTCACTGTTTGAACTTGAACAACGGGTTGTGGTTTGCTGTTAGTCCCTTAATTTAGAGTTTGGCAGCTTTACTTTCCATACTCTAAGGCAAACTGACATCTACAGACTTTTTTTATTTTAAAGTTAAACTTGAGTACTTTTTGAGCATGCATAAAGACATGTCCCTCATAAATATTTACTTGCTCAGATTCTTCGCACGTAATTGAGTCTCGGTTTTGATGAAACCTGTAAAGCATTTAGTCCTCTTTCTCCTGCTGTTATAGTTATGTCCATACTAACTGTAACTCCTTATATCACCCGTGGATTCAGGTCTTCTGAACAGTGAACAGAAATGCCCTACTTAATACAATATAAGAAAACTTAATGTTTAGATTTTTAAGTTATTTTAGTTATTCCAAATGAAAGAAATATAAATGAGGTCTTATTTCTGAAACAAGTTCGACTTCCATATAACACTTTCAGGGGGTAGATTATGCTAAAGCTCACCTCTAATAAAAGGTGTGCACTTTTTCCCCATTCCTTTTTCTGATATGTAAACTAATTCAACAAATGTTAAGTGACATTGTAGTATATTTTTGCTTTATTTTTGTGTTGTATCTTTTTGGTCTGTTTTTTCTAAATGACCTTTTGTACTGTTTACGTGTTCAAAATAAGTTAAACAAAACAAGGGTAATCTTTTAAACAGTTGGCCTTCATCAAGCTGAAACGGGCAATTTGTTGCAAGTTTATGTAGTTGAAGTTTTTCTGGATCTGACAAGGAAGTACAAACCTCGCAGAACAAAGGAAGAGAGGGTTTTGGATAGGAATAGAAAAATGTTCTTGCATGAGAACCAAGTGGTACATGAGGTGTGGAGTGTGGGAGAGGACGCGTGATGTTATGGGTGATGATAGTGATATTAATGTGCTTTGAAAGAACAGGAAGTGAACACAGAGTTGACCTCGCAGACCTTTTGATAATCTATCTCTGTCTCTTTTATCTCCTCCTTCTCACAAACACACCATTCTCATTAAAAAAAGCACCTTTTGCCCCGTCCACTTAGCTGCAGCCTATAAGAAAAACACAGGGGGAAAAAATTAACTGCAAAAAGAGTTACGAGGCAGCAGTGAGGTTATATTTTTATTTCGACTTTTTAATGAAACAAGTGTGTAAGCTTCTGGCTGCACAGAGTACTGTAGGGGGATGGGGAAGGAGGTGTTAAGGTCTTTCAGGCGTGCAAATTGCTAACTGAGAAGTTTGATAGTTTTCGAAAGACGGACTGTCAACAAATTGGACTGTTACTATTTGATGAGTCCCAAAAGTGCCTTTCAGCTTGAAAAGTCTGCCAATTTGTGTCAAGATTACTTTATTTTTTATTTGTTTCTGTTGTTACAGTTAGAAAATGTGCTTTAAAAATGTACAGTACAGAATAACAAAGCTGGCCTCTAATCCTGTACCTATCTGCGCTAACTCTCTGTCTCTCCCCCTCTCTGTTTGATATCATCATCCATGGTAAGCAGCTGATAGTGATGAAGAATTGATCAATAGAGATAGAGATACAGGATCATCAGCGGCTGTGCAGGTCAGCTCAGGAGCAGGTAGATTTAGCGGTCCAAGCACGGTCAATGTCAGTGGGATCTGTGAGGCTAAGTCCCAGTGAGCGTGTGGATCCCGGTGATTGAGTGATTGAGCGCTTAGTGTTTGAGCCTGTGGACAGCCCAAACAAGTTAATCCCCACCCCCACCGTCACTAACGTCCCCCAACCCCACACCATCCCTTCTCTAACTCCAGATCAAACAGCAGAGAGGGCTGAACGGAGGCAGATTTAGAGGACAGGGCTTTAGCTAGTCAAAAAAAAAAAAGCTCCTTAATTATTTAATCAGGGAAGATACTTATTTGCTGTAATATGAGGGTGGCCGCTCAGCTCTGTACACTCTGTACAAAGCTCTGAAGGCCAGCCAGGCCAGCTTGATGGGAACGGGAGAATTTGTGATTATGGAGCTGGATTAAAAGACGAGGTTGTGCTTTTTTGATTGGGGACAGAATCAAAGCCGGAGGTCAGGCACGCTGGTTGGGAATAGGATGATCCTTTATGGAAAGAGGAGATCCACTTATAGCTGGAGGCATGCAACCTTTCATATTACCACTGCTTTTACATATAGAGAAGGCCTACTGAAAAAGTAAAGAAGTCACATTTCATTCTGTGTCTTAGAGCTGTAAGCCCACCGGGATACTCTGTCTTGATGTTTTTCCTGTACTTAGCATTGACAGTTGTCCAGATTGCTTGCTTTTTATACTTTTTCAAATTATAATTTAATGTTTCAGGGTTTTGCTGATTTTACATTGCATTTTAAAAAAATTTGACAAATTTGAAAAAGTTGTTGTATAGCTAATATGCATTAGCATTAGCATTGCACATTATATTTTGAGACTCTAAGACCAATTAAAAAAAAACAAAAACAAATCTGTGTACCAGATCTGGACCTTCCTTGCACAACACTATTTGGCCCTCCGTCTAAATTCTGATACTTCTGTTTCTATTCTGTGTAGCACCTTACGTACACTCTTTTCTCACATGCATAATGTATGAATTTTAAAACGGTAGTGTTGTCTGAGGTCAAACTCGGCAAGCTGCGCACTTACCGGAAATTATGTTTGCACCATGACTGTGACCGACACATCAGCTTTTACATTTTGCAAACACTGACGACTTCCCAAGCACCTTAACCACGCATGTGTTTTATGTTGTAGATAACAGTTTAACATTCATTTGCCTACCTAAATTCCAAACAGCACCACAACCAAAATGAACTCGATGCCTCATAAAAATCTGCTGCTGTTAGCTAGCTAGTATTAGCATTGAGCTCTGTGCTGCGGATGTAGTCTTCATGCTGACTGATAATTGGTTGGTGGTTCCTCTTCTTTTGCTTAGTAGCCAAGATGACGACTCACTATTTTGACCTTTATGAGTACACCATCCGTGTAGTCTGTGTGTAGCTTACTTGTCATTGGGTAAACGCGCTTACTTATAATAGCAAGTTTAAATATGGGAGACACAGTGGAAGATGTTGCTAAAGTAGCCTCGAGCCACTTTACTCAAAAAGAGATGAGGATTGGGCTACAGAGTTGGGGCAGTGTTAGCTAAACAATGGTCAGTGATCTTAGTTATTTATCAGAAGAGCATGGATTCAAGCCCCTGCACCAGCACGTTTCCACTATGCACAGTACTGCAGTTGCAGTACTGTAGGACTTGCTTTATGACCTCAGCCCTCTAACTGGCTAGGGAATATAGGAAAACAATCACTGTGTGTAACGTATATCTGACAAATAAAGACTCCTATAAAAAGAAAAATCTGGTAAACTCATTTCAAATTTTATATATTTTCAAACTTGTATTCCTCAGACCCAAAAAGGGCTTTTTCTTTCCTGAATATGGAGTTTCACTTGGCAATTTCTGTAAAGTGAGTTCCACATTTCCCAAAATTAACACTGGTATATTTGAGAAGTTTGGATTCCTTATGATTATACTTATACTATAAAGTAAAATATAGGAAAAAAATCAGGCTTTGATCTCAAACTTATATATTGATTTCTATAGAGTAGTCTTCCCTAGCTCTCAGTGCAGCGTCCTCTGTATGAAGGCAAGGGTGGCTTATTGTCGCTCGGGTTCACACACCTACACATGCATGGTCATGAATGGATCATATAGCTGGTGAATAATCCATGTAAGTCCCTGTGTCCTCACATCAGAACAGTGTGTAGGTAGTCTTTATGCTCTGCTAAGTAAGCTTATCTCCTCTCTTTGAGCTGTAAAGCCATAAGTCTTAAAGGTGCTCATGTCTCGGAGGCCCTCTGAGTCTGACCCCAGAGGAAGACCGGGAGCTGTTGTATTTGCACTAGTGCAAACTCTACAGTATAGTACACTGGTGCAATTGAGAGGGACACTATCTGAAATTTAAGAAATATCAGTGATGTTTATACAGCTCATCACTAGAATGTCAAGGCAGTTTATGTTACTGTAAAGAGCGGAGCCTCCGGATCTCAAACATTACACACAGATTATGGCAGTTAAGCGCCTATGATGATATCTGATGGAGTTGGAACACCAGCGTTGACTATTGGTCATGCAAGCAGCGCATGGAGGTTAAAAGAGGAGTTCATGTGGAAAATCTCACAAGCAGTGATCATGAAATTGCCACCTGTGTTTCTTCACCGACGTTGATCTTGGCTATTCTGGCCTCATTTAGAGCTCTGCTGACTTAACGTTTTGATTGGAATAATCAGGGCCTTCCATGGAGGGCAGAGCTGTTTTGCACTCTCATTCAGTGTTACTATTTCCAATCTGTGGTTCCTCTTTGACTTGCCTTTGCTAAATGAAGGAGACAGTGAATGTGAAAAAAAAACTTGCCAACATGCTTCCTGTAGGTTGAGGAAGAGTCGAAAGAGGAGAAGGAGAAGAAAAGAGAGAAGGAGGAGAAGAAAGACGGCAGAGCTGAAATGGAAAGATCCAACTTCTCAGATCGCACCAATTACAGGAACATTCAGGAGCCAGTTTCTGCAAAAAACATTAGCAGCAGTTCTCCAATCTCTTCCCCTCTGTTTCCTTGGCTTGCTGTATCTTTTGCTCTCCATTCCTCCATCATCTTTTTTTCCCCTTTTTCCGTTTTATCTTACGATCCCGGTGGGGTTACTATTGGTGAGGTACTTCCTGTGCTGAGTTTTCCCCCAGTGTGAGAGTGCTCTCTAACAAAACAACTGGGGAGCCGTGAAGCAGTATTGAAGCATTTAAGTACTCATTGTGGGTGACTGGTAGAAAAGGTAATGATATTTTTTCCTCATTTGGTTTTTCAGACTGAAACGTGGCAACTAAACATTTGCTAAGTTGATACCTGTCAAGATGTTCTAGTCCTGTTTTTTTTTTTTTTACATTGGTCAAAAGCGGTACTGTGGTAAAGCCTCTTACTTCTTGCAAGAAGTGAAAAATTGATGGTCTGCAACAAAAAATGTTCAGAAAGTGCTTTGAAATTTAAAAAAACATGAATTAAAGTAACATTAACTTAAAACTGGATATTGGAATACTGTTTTTGCACAATTGCATGAAGAACACGCCATAAAGCTGGTGAACCAAAAACTAAGCTTTTTGAATGCAAGCCTGTTGGAGCCAACGTGTTTTTTAAAAACCTCCTTGCGATTGCTTTGGTGGTTAGCAGTTTGTACAAAAACCGACGACTTGTCTACAAACACTCACAAACTACTTGCCAAGTGGTAGTGAAACTGTGAAAAATGTGACGCAACTGGAAACGGAGACCGTTCGCCTTCAGAGTAATAGTTGTGCCTTTTGAAATGTGTTGTTCCAGCATTAAGTCACAACTTTTACTCTGAAGGTGAACGTTCTCCATTCCCAGTTTGCATCACACTTTTTCAAGTTTCACTACACCTCGGAGAGTAAATATTGAATGTTTGCAGACAGCTCAGCGTCTTCCATGCAAACTACAGACAACCACGGCAATGTACTAGCAACAAAAGGAATCACAAGGTGGTTTTTGGTGCAATACCCTCTTTGCGTCCAATTTCACCTGGTGAAAGCCAGCAACCTCCAGCAACCACTCGACAACTGGTTTAGGAATCCCTAGCAACCAGAGGTTGCTGGGAGGGTGCTGACCAAAGTCTAGGCCTGTGTGACTGAGACCTGAGGAACTTCCACATTGGCATCGATTTCAAACTGTGGTTGTTGCTGCTTGTGCTAGTCTGATGATGTAGTGAGAGTCTGTATGAGACCACTGTACGGAGTCTTCATAATGTTTGGCTACCTTTACGCTCTCATGGTATGAATTGTTTTAGCTAAAATCAAATCCCTCTGTGGAGAGTTTGCTTTTTACTTAACTACATTTTTAAATAAATGCAGTTCCCCAGATGTCAGAGACTGCTAAATTTATTATGTGAAATTCCATCTCAAGATTAAATTGCATTATATTAGTTTCTAAATCCATCATCACAGCCATTCCTGCTGGCGATTGTTCTTGAAGTCCTCTGACCCCTGACTCTGGGGATGATGGCTGACGCAGATGTAGGACAGTGTCTCCATGGATCATAAGACACTAAAGGGATGAGAGGACAGAGAGAGAGAGCTCAGATCTCTGTGGGATTCTGAACACTATTACTATGGCTTAAAGACAGCAGCAGACCCTCTGTGGGGCCAGTAGAAAGCAGAGAAAGACGTTGTTAAGATAGAGATGACTGACATATTAGTGTTACCTCTCGACTGGTGACCTGACTGTGCTGGCTAAGCATGTTTGCACATCTGGGAGTAACATATCTGTGCCGGCCACAGAGGTGGTGATTAACTGTGATGACTTAATTTTTCTCTTGGGAGGTTGGGTAACATAAGACAAGTTTACAGGAGGCATTCAAGATCTTAAGGCTCACAAGTGCAACTTAGTCTGGCATGAGAAACTAGGTAGTTCAAACCTGACCATTCCAGAAGGCAGGGGCTTCTCTTCAAGAGACACTAAAATAAGATCATTCAGCAGATGGAGACTCTTCTTGTGTTTAAAGAAAATAGAAGGAACTATAGCAGATTTTCTACATTTTGTTGCTCTCTTTCTCTGTGCTGCTCAGATATTGTTTTTCCCTTTTTTTTCAGTCCAGCATTTTTGTGTAGGTGCGGCGAGCAGCCCACATCTACAGTTTTTTTTCCCTTTTTAATCGGGCGGTGGAATTTGAAACTTAAGCAAAATATACAAGTCCTTTCATCAAGCCCCGCCACGGTGAGGAGAGCGAAGAGGAAAAAAGGTAGAGACAGGGAGATGACCATTAGTCTGTTCTTCTCCACTCTAATTTCACTGGAAGATAAGTGAAATCACATGTTGGCAGCAGCTCTGGGGAAAAATAAAGAGCAGAAGAAGAGTGAAGAGGGGGGAAGGAAAGTTTCACAAGGATGAAGAAGAAGAACAGGGCTGGACAGGCAGATCTAATGTAAAATTAATTTTAGAATAATCACACATAGAAGCACACTGTAAGACTATGGGATTGTTAAGCAGCAGTGTATGTAAGTGTTCCAATTAAAGCATTTGTTTTAGACCCACTTTATGTTATTTCACATTTAGTTAATGTGGACAACAGTGTTAATGTACATATAAAAATACGGTATAGATTAGGTGAATGTCTGAGTGCCCCAAACTGTTGCGCTTCCATTTGTTAGCAATGACACAAACCACTTAGCAAACCGTTTCCTATTGATAACCAGCAAATATGAAGAAACAGTAGCCTCCATTTAGAGTCATGTTTGTGTCCACCTAATAAATGTAAGTCCAATATTCATGCTCCATTTAGCTCTGTTTCTGCCTCCACTAACAAATGAGGGTAATATCTGGCCCTCTTGCAGCTAAATGATCCACTGTGTTCACCAGCTAGCTGCTAATTTTTCTGTTGTTTGGTGCTGGGTTGGCAGCATCCAGTGTGTTTATGGAAGCTATTTTGCTGTAAAGAGCTGCCTGCTGTAAATGGTGCTATGAGGGCGAATAACATAACAAGATGCTATGGAGCTCTCAGTTGGGTGAAAATTCTCTGTGGGGTTTGCCGCTACAAACAACTGCTTTCACTCATGTATGGCTACATTAAACTTTTTAACACACTTCTATAGGCTCCCCATCAAGCTCCAGAGCGGAGCATTAGCTTCCTTAGTGTACTATAATACATGATATTTCTGTTTGTTTGCAAATTCCTCCTACACTATCAGGAGTTGAGCAACCACAATGGGTACACAGATACTTCTTAGGCCCCTGAAGGTTCTTATCTATATCACATATTATGATGTAATCATGTTGCCTAGCAACCACCTACCAACATAGTGTTAATGCACCTTTAACACCTTATAAAAGCATTGTATCATTATATCCATAAAACTTTCATTATTCATGATATATTATGACATCATCATGTTGCCTAGAAACCACCTAACAACGGACTAAAGTCACAGACCAAACAATACTGTAGCATGGGCATGTGTTGGTTCTTATAGTGCGTTCAGCTGGAATAGAGGCGAATGTGCATCCCCTGGAGTTGAAAATAGTTTAACTGGCTAAATGTTTGCATGAGGCTGTGTCGCTGAGATTCTCCCAAAGCCTGTGGATTCTGCTGACACCACCAGCAATCAGAAATGAAAGAGTAGCTTGTTGTTGACACTTGTGGGCAGCCAAAGTTGTGTGAGTCCACTTTGCATCTGTATAGAGAGAGAGCCAAAAAAAAAAAAGAGAGGGCTTGGAGAAAAATAAGCAAAATTGTAAGACTTCCTGATAAGCTGTGAAATTATGTTAGTGTTACCTAATTCCAGCTATTAGCTGGAAGGAAGTAGTTCTCCTATTGGCTTAGGGGTGAATATTTGGGGGTTGTGAAATTGTCCAAAACCACTCTAGTAACTATATTTCCACAGTCTGAACACAGTATTATACTGTTTGATAATATGCACGTCACTCGTCAAATTGCCAGGCTTGCTTAATGACACTTCCAGGCTCAGTATGCTTTAAATGAATTTTTTTGCTGTGTTATGGTATCAAATGGCACCTGAAATCCTTTTTCCAAAGACCTAATTCAAGGCCAGATGAGTGTCTGTCTTTTTGAAACCAACCTTGAGACAAACAATAATGCCCACTTTACTCTGGGTTTGAACTTCTCTGTCACCTGTGTCTCTCTGTCTTTTCTCCTTTCATTACTTCTCTCACCTTTTTCTTGCATAGAAATGTGTATAACGCCATAAAGGCAACCATATCGCCATCTGTACAACCCATTGTGTTGAGACAAGTAAAGCCAGGTTCATACTACACCATATTTGTGACTGATAAGATGGTCGCTGGATCAGATTAGGCAATCACAAAGCCATAAATTCTGGCCTTGACAAGGCCAAGAAACAAGACAGAATACGCATTGGTCCAGTCATGCTGTCTTTCACAATCTGCATGATGTCATCTGTGTCACTGCACAAACTGCATAAAAAAAAAGAATCTAACGAAATGGTTTGATAACACTAGCTGTGTTGTTTTGAAATGAATATGCACCCATATTTTTGTCACTATGAGAGGACAGTATGGGCTGTCCACCCTTCAGCCTCTCTTTAACTTTATTGTTTGGGGCTTTGGTTTCTGATTAATTAATGATCCCTGGCATGGAAAGTTTCACAGAATGAGGGTTAAGAAAAAAACTCAAAGTTTTATGTCGGTCTTGGCAGTCTTTGTCACATCCTAGATGCAGCATTCGTCAATTATGATCAACTGTTCAGGATAAAAGACCTTTCGGGACAGGCTGTTTCTGCACCGATAGCCAGCATAGGACGTGCAAAAGACTGAATTCTCTGAAAGAGATTAAGATGAAAGCCAATAGGAGGCTATGATGATAGGCGTATCACCTTGGAAAAGCAGTGGGTGGGAACAGGTATAAAGATTTAGGAAGCCTTTGTTAGAAATATACTGATGCCTTTACTCAAGGGTAAGAGAGTAATACATTCCTTCCTACATTTCTTCAGCCAACTGAGAGAGTTAAGACTGTTAATAAGCCTTAACTGATAAATTTTTATAGCTTATCCCTCAGTTGGGCTGCTGCAGTCTGTTTGTTGTCAGTTTGTCCTCAGCTGTAACAGTGCCATCAGACATAAACCTCCACTGATCTCCTGACTTCTACACTGCAGCAACACAACCCTGCAGCTCATTTTACCTGACATCCTCTGCCAGTGCACATTACAGTCTCTCCTCTTTTAACAGTCCCTTTGTCGACTGGCCTCCTCTTGGATGGCAGCCAGTGACACAGACAGTGTGAGTGATCTTCGTGAGCGGCATTTCGCCACCCCTCCTTCACTTTTTCACTCTAACCTTTCTTTAGTTTGCCCTGCCGACGGCCCTCTAATCCACAGCGAGGCATAATCCAGTCCCTGGTGCCAGTGGTAATGCAGGCTTAATTTCATTATGATGTTTAATGGGCATAGCAACAGACCGGGTTACATGGCTGTAATGCTGTGTGGGTCTCACTCTGGGGATAGTTCCCAGAGGCATTCACAGTCTCAAACAATTACTTCCCCTTTTTCTTCAAGGGCCTATTATTCCAGCTGTCTGTGGACTAGAACTGAGGCCCTGTCAGTTTGTCAATCAGTCCACAACTTTAGTGAATTTCTATTCAATTTTCTTATGCACCAACAGCTAGATTGTCTTGGTCTTTCAATTAAAGCTTTCAACAGCAATGGGATGAACTGGCGTAAAATTCAATGCAAACATTCACAGTTCCGAGGGGTACCTTTGGTATCTTTTCTTTAAGCTCCATCATTAGGCCACTGTCCTGCAAAACTGACACAGCATACCCATCGTCCTCATATATACAGCTCTGGAAAGAATTAAGAGACCACTGCAAATCTTTCAGAAATCAGCATCTCTACATATATGACAGTCATTCCATTCCAGTGTCTCTTGAATTCCAACACAAGCACACCTGTTTCTACCTAATAAGGTACTGATGAGGTGATCACCTGAACCAAATCTTATTTAACGAGGAAAAGTATAAAAACCATTGCTGTGGTCATCACTATCCTCTTGCAATAGGACCAACTGGATGACAAAAACAGTGCTAGTAGTACATCAAAAGTAACTGGAATAAATAAAATAACTATTGACCATGCCAAAAGAAATGAAAAGAAAAGTTTTGTGTGAGGAAAAGAAGGGTTCAATTCTGGCTTTACTGGCAGAGGGATACAGTGAGCATCGGGTTGCTTCCATCCTTAAAATTTCTAAGACGGCGGTTCATAAGAACAAGGTCAAGCAGCAGACATTGGGAACAACAAAGCTACAGTCTGGCAGAGGCCGAAAACGACTCT
>VUQI01047145.1:0-12019 GCA_015106735.1 Paratilapia polleni | reverse complement strand
ATTTGAGGTCTGAAAACACTGGACCTTTTTTGGTATTTTGACAATTTTTTCATTTTCTGCAAATAAATGCTCTAAATGAAAATATTTTTATTTGGAATTTGGGAGTTATGTTGTCAGTAGTTTATAGAACAAAATAAAAATGTTCATTTTACTCAAACATATACCTATGAATAGCAAAATCAGAAAAAGTGATAATTTTGGAGTGGTCTCTTAATTTTTTCCGGAGCTGTATATATATATATATATATATATATATATATATATTAATTAACATTTCTTGTAGAAAATACAGAGAAAAATACGCTCCTGTCCCAACTTTTTTGAAACCTGTGGCATCAAAGTCAAAAGGAGGGTATAGTTTTCAATAAACAATGAGATTTATCAGTTTTAACATTTAATACGTTATCTTTGTACTGTTTTCAATTGACATCACAGTTTAAGTGAATTGCAATCCACTGCTTTGATGTGCACCACACATGAAGGCCTGATGACAGCAAATAATTTAAATACTTTTTTTGCCCCTTTGCTATCTGTACTGAATGAATTTTTTCACATTACCCCGTTGGTCTCAGTTTCTTTGTGCCACAGCTGTGATGGTGTGTCTGTGACTCACAAAAGTGAATATAAGAGGTGGGTCTGTGTCGGCCCAGGTCATACACAGGACCACACGCTTTGAGGGAGACAAAATAACACAATCACTGATACAGGGTATCTAATGTGCGTCATACCACTTCAAAGCAGCTCCTTCAACAGAATTAAATTGAACGTAAATGTTTGAACACGGAGCCGAAAATAAAACCTGCAGACACTCTCTTCAAAGGGAGGGTCCTAACGTCTTAACTTTATCGTGCAGAGGTTTATTAGCTTTGTATTTACATTTGTGGAAGAGGCACAGAATGCGTTTGATGTTTGTGAGAGCATTAATGGGATTGAGAGAGAGAATTTATGTGGCTGTACATGACTTGTGGACTAACTAAGGTACCCCCTCCGCAAGAGTTCATGAATCCAGGCTAAATCTTTACTATTCAAACAAAGCATGCCTCTGAGTATGATTTGTTGTGCGCTCAAAGGGGATCTGGGAGGACACCCTGATGTTTGTTGATCTGGAGGACAAAAGGAACGCTCATTGTGAGTCATTATTCATGTTAAGGAGCAATTCATTTTGACAGATTAGGCCACAGAGTTAAATGGATTGTAACTTTACCATTCACTGAGGCTCATAATGATAGGAGTTTGGAGTTCACATGCTCAGTTTGACTCCCTTAAACTGCTCACACCGATTTCTGAATTGCAGAGCAAGGTGGGGTTTGAACTTGGAGCAATGAGTCGGGGAAATTAAACCTTTCTGGTAGTGTGTGTATATACAGTATGTGTGTATGTGTCATGTCCAGGCATGTCCCAGGTGCACTCCCTCCATCTTTGCTCCCTCCTAATGTGTATGATGATCTTTCTTCTCTCCCTCCTTCTAATGTTCCATTTCCTGTGGTACGTTCGAGGGAGAACTGGTGTTTACATTTACTCATGCAAAACAAGGCAGAGACCCGGACAGGCAGAGAGAGAAGGATATCACTGATAGAGATCATTGGGGCTGTTAATGTCGGAAAGTATTCAGCTTGATGAGAACCAGAGTCGTTGTCATTTTTGCCCAGTAGCTCACATCCTTTTATGTGAACTCACGAGGAAGGACCCTGAGAGGACGGCCAGACACTTTAACACTCTTTTTTTGCCTATGGAAATTTAGGCTGTGTGTGCTGGTGACACAAGTTCAGAAAAGCCAAGATCCTCCCACTCAGTGTGTGTTATATAGTCCAGCTGGAAGAAACTGGAAGCCCTCTGTGGATCTCTTTTTACATCAGCATGTTCAACGTGGAGATCAGTCTCCTGTCTGACTGAGGAGTTTAGCACTGGCTTCCCGCAAACTTTAATTAACCAGGAGATCACTGAGGAGGAGAGGGATGTTCAGCAGAGTCCAGATATGCGTTCTTCCCCCTCTCTTTGCTTAGCAGTGACTACTGACTAGAGCTGGCCTGGATATCAGGAAATCCCCTTATGGAACATTGTATGTGGGATTTGAGAAGGATCAGTTTGTATTTGGTGGATTGGGGTTTATTAGGGGTCAGGGGCTAAGCAGGGACAGTATTGGTGATGGAGATCACTCAGCACCATAGTCCTCAGCCCAATCAGAAATGACCCAGACTCTGAACCCCTCCTCCAGATCTCAGGACAGGTGAGTGCACTATGACAAACTAGAGCAGAGCAAAACATCTGGCTCAGCATGAGATGCTTTGGACAGTGAATGAAAATTCTCAACAAAGCACTTGTTTTATATCTTTGAGGGGGATTAAGGTTTTCTTAAAATTAACTATGGGATTTAGATTCACTAGCAGCACACATTTTTAAATTGCTTTTAGTCTTACATGTTTTACAATATTTTACTGAATGTTTTATGATTGCCAGCATCTACGCATCATGTGTCATCTCTTTAAAAGCAGGAAGATAGTTTTGAAGAGAATAGCTGTGAGAAATTAGTTTATTTGCTTTGTTGCAGGAAGTTAGATGAGAAGATTGATAAAGCTGTGACATATGTGGGATAAATATAAATGAAACTGTAGCCAGGAGATGGTTAGCTTTGTGCTAATCCAAGCATAAAAACCAAAAAGAGCTCTGTTTAGTGAGCATATTTCATTTTTACCTTTTGGCTGTTGCATGCAGGTTAAACAGAAAATATTAAACTTGTTAACTTTAAAGGTACTATTAGTTGACTTTTGTTACTTTGGGACAAAGCTAGGCAGGCTCAATTTTTCCAGTCTTTGTGCTAAGCTAAGAGCTAACAGGTGGCTAGCTAAATATAACAGATGTAAGAATTATATAAATTTTTGGATATGAATTTTTAGCTCATCCAGCTGAAGGACCGATGAGCTTATGCAATGGCAAGGCATCCCTCCATCCATCCATGCATCTGTTCCTCCAAAATTCACAAGAATTGCTACTCATCGTACAGTATTGGTCCGATTTTTGTGTATGGAGGTTAATTTCTTCTAAAAATGACTGCGAGCCTCCTGGAGTCCTCAATAGATTATAATTCTAGTTTGTGTACTAGAATTAGTTTGTGTACTACGGCCAACCAGTCACAGCAAAACTTAATTTCTGTACATCACACACTGCAGTAACCTGTAAATTATGATGGATGAGCTACTACGTCACTGATTTTCTGGTCTTTTGTAAAGCTGGAGTGGACAATGTGTTTTTGGCAAAAAAAAAAAAAAAAACTAAAATCCATGATAACCTTTCAGTATATTGTAGTTCAAAAGGTATTAGAGGGAACTAGACTGCTGCACACCTTTTTCAGGCTTTAGTAAATCTAGCCCACGAGAGGAGATTTTCATCTTTTCAGACCAGGTAAGGTAAATAGTATAAAGACTGAAACAAAAAAATCCAAGAGGGAAATAAGATGGGGTAGTGCAGTTGGTTAAGAAGAGGCCTTTCACTCAGGAAAGTGGGGTTTGAATCTGAGATGAAGCCAAAAGTAATCGGCTTGATTTTAGCACATATGATGCCCATGGTGATCTGGTCGGAGGGGTTTAAAACAGAGAAGAAAACACCGTCTTTTCCCCCCTTTTCTAGGTTTTTATCTATTGCAGCTTTAATTGTCTGGAAGAAGGTGTATTTCCCCCAAAAATCTGAACTATTTCTTTAAGTAAAAGTAGTAGTACCATTAAAAAAAAAGTCTAAAAATAATAGAGGCTGGGTAATTGATTAGATTATTGATGCTATGTAACATACTAAAAAGTATAATAAATACGGCTAATATTAAGTGGAGTGGAATTATAGGAGAAATGCAAACCAACATTAAATTTGTACTTAGGAATAGAACTTGAGTAAATGTACTTAGATATGTTACTCCACTGTTGTAAAGTGCAATGCATTCTTAAAAGATTTCGTGCCTGTTTTGACTTGCGTATTAATATTATCAGTGATCTTACTTATCTTCTCTATTTTTGGGCATATGTAAACTGAACCAGCAGTAGTCTAATTATTTAATAGCTACTGCTTGGATTTGTTGTGTAGCATTTGTTTAGATTGTACAAAGCTTTGCCTTTCTGCCTTTTCTTCTCCGTGATCCCATGAATGCTGCGTACACCTATAATTACAGCACAGCCGACTGCTGTACCAGCCTTACCTGGAGGATATGGAGACTAAATCATGCGTGTTAAAATTGCTTTAATCTTCGGTGATGAGTGGTTGTTTTGTTCTGTCGTCAAGCAGTCTGAATGTTTTGTTTATGTTTTGTGTGGGTGAATAAGAAATGCTCACTTGCTTGTGCATGTGCCCAAAAAGAAAAAGAGCCACTTTTCTAAACAAACAAATGCTATTGAGCCTGAAATAAGCCCGTTTCTACAATTTGACTTGTGTTCGGACCAGGATTTAATATAATTTGTCTGGTTGTTATTGCAAGCTTGATTACTAGTTTTATTTAAAAACATTTTATAACCGTAGAAAAGTTTTCAAAATCCAAATTTGGACCTCCTATCCTCCTTATATCTGTCTCTCTCCTCCTACTGTTTACATCTCCTCTCTTGCTCAAGAGGTCCAGTCTAAATCCTGTCTTTTTTTGTTTTGTTTTGTTTTGTTTTTTCCAAACCTGTTTCCTCTTTTTAAGACATTCCTCTCTGGAGGGACAATAATCAGGGCCGTGCCGCCCCCACCCTGTCCCTGCGCAGCCTTAAAAGGCTTCCCCAGCTGGCGTTTTTCTTGATGATGAGGGCTGAGTGTTTATTACCAAGTGTTCTGCTCTCTAAACAGTCTCTCTCAGTGTGGCCTCCCCCTCCTGATTGGTTAGCACGCAAACTAACACGCGGAAACTGTTTCTTGGAAAAGGGGATCTGAATGCACATTTATTGGGTTGAAATGTAATAAACAAAGAGCAATGTTGTGTCATCTACTCTGGGAATATGAGGCAACATCTGCTTGTTTTCTGCTGACAGAGGGCAGCGAGTTATGTAAGGAAACAAGACAGTATGTGTCATCCGGGCTCTCTGAGCTGGGTTATCAGCACCCATGCAATCAAACATGCACACAGAATAGAAACAAAGGAGAAAAATACAAGAAGAGCATCTTGTATGTTGATATGTTAGACAAGAGATGTTTGTTTGACCTGACAAGCCACCCATACATAGAAAAACAAAACAAATAAATACTGCACTTTTTACTAGGCACAGTTTGTCCTCTTCCCCAGGGGTACGGCTGACTGGTTCGGGGTGAGCAAGGACAGCGACAGCACCCAGCGATGGAGGAGGAAGAGCCTGCAGCACTGCAGTCATCTGTACGGGGGTCTGAAGGCGCAGGTGATGAGGGAGATGGAGCTACACAGCCAGGACAATCTCTCCCTGGCCAGCACTGAGACCCCTCCTCCCCTCTACCTCCCACCCCTCCACCCCAGTCACCACCACTATGGCATGCAGAGGGTAGGCCTGCGCCAGGGGGCACATTAGAGGGCTGGACAAGTAGATGGGCACCTTTTCCTCCATCACATTTTCTCCCCCACTCTTTCCTCTTTTTCTCTTTTAAATCTGATTGTTGGGCTTGCTTCAACACTTTGTCGGCTTTCACAGGGTTAGACTGATGGGTTTTTAACAGATAAAGCACATTTTCTTGTAAAGATTTCTTTGAATGTTTAATGTGAAAAATATCTAACTTACATATGACTAACCACAGTAACAAGCCCCTAAAAGTCACAGTAAGCGGTGTAGTACTGATATTATTAATAATTATTTAAAAGCATCAGTACATAATAATCAGATTACATCAGATGTTTTGTTACTGGACTTCTCATTAACTTTACAAGTGTGTACTCAAGTGTGTATCAATTTATTTATAACAGCAGCTTCCCCAAATTGTTTGCCTAAAACAAAGGGCTTTGCAAGGTAGCTAGCAAGCTTTTTTAGCAAAACAAGAACACTGCTTGTTTAAAATCTTATTTTTGACACTTTTTTTTTACTCTGCATTGCAACTTACTCTGTGCCTCTAAAAGTTTTTGTTATTAACTTTTCTCTATGTTTGAGCTCATAGCGTGTTAGCATAGCCTGCTAAGCACTAGTAGCCCCATAAAGCAGCTGGTTTAGCAATTTCGGTAGCACTTTCTTTGGGGTAATAAGGTGGAAACAAGAAGGTAATAATATAGAAATAGCAAGTTATTACTAGTTAATTACAAAGTAATATCCAAGTAATAACCAAGTAATATATAAAAATTCAAATGCACATTACCATTTTACTGCTAGCAGGTTAGTGTTACCAATATATTACTATACCATTACTAATTGGTTTTACGTCATAGGCATACATCTGTTTCCACATTGTTACCCCTAGTTTCTGGCCCCTTATAACCCAGTTACATAAATATCAGCGTAATATTGCTCAGCTATAACCATTGTTGACCAAGATATCACTTTGTTATTACTTGGATATTATTTTGGTAATTAAGTGGTAATAACATCATATTTCTCTATTATTACCTGCTTGTTGCCATAGTATTACCCCACTATCACCACATTATTTCTGAGCTGTAATAGAAAGTGCAACTGCAATTTCATATATAACTTTGGGCTTGTTTTTACTACAAAAGGAAATGTCACATGTCAGACAATTAAGCACATTTAAATCTACTTATCACCCGATACATCAATCTAACCCTAGTTTAGATGTGTTATGTGCATCCCTGCTGTTGACTGTTGTGTTGAGCATCAAAAAGCTGTGGTGAACCAACACATTTCTGCGATGTGCGTGGTGTGTTTGTGCGCAGATCGTAGACCCCCTGGCTCGGGGTCGCGCCTTCCGCAATATGGAAGAAGTAGACGGCTTCAGTGCCCCGCAAACTCCCATGACACCCGGCACCGCATCCCTCTGCTCATTTTCCAGCTCCCGCTCTGCCCTCAATCGGCTCCCACGACGACGCAAGCGGGAGTCTGTCGCAGTCATGAGTCTCAAGGCTGCAGCAGCGTTAATGAAGGTGTATATATTTTTTGTTTATACGGGAGACTTTACTAAAAAAAAAAAAATAAGTGATATCAACATAACATGCTTTGCTCTGCTTTGAACTCTTCTAAGATGCTGCCAGTCAAGATGTCCATGCAATGTAAATTTCTCTACTTTTCTACAACAGTTACTCATTATTGGTATTCAAGGCTTATGCAATCTGTTCCAGGAATATCGCCCACATATGCATATACTTGTTATATTGTGATGTGTCCCTGTCTCCTACTCAGATTATTTGGATAGGTTTTTTTGCGTACTTGCATGCCTGTGTGTGCAGGCATGTTATGTAATACATGAGAGCAGCTTGTCCTATTGGGGATTAAAGTCAGGCCATATATTTTACAGCAGTGTGCAGGTGACTCTCTTTATATGAACCACAAGCTACAGAAACATACATATGTAAAGGAATTATGCTGTTGTTGAGAGTGACAGCGTCTGTGTTTGGTGGGCAGGGATTACTGCGGCAGTTTTACCAGCAGATGGTCCATGATAATACTCTGAATGCTCAGTTATCTACTGGACTGCTTTCAGAATATTCTGGAAGAGCTGAACTCATATAGTAACACCTGAAAGAAAAACATATTGTCCATTATATCAGAATATCAGATTTTTAAATCACCAAATATCGTACCGTATCTGTCTTTAAAATCCTATATTGGATCTATATCCTGTATTATTTTTTTACCTACTGGTCGGGTTCTACTCAGAATGAGAACAATCTTGAAATATGCATGATTGGCCCTTTCTGCTAATTTCGGTAAGATTTTAGGTGTAAGCAGAGGCTAACATTAATAAAAACCAGGTCTCATTTGGCAATGGTAGTAGACACTATAAATGATATCTTTATTTTTAAGGTACTATCATTCACATGATTTAGAAATTTCCCTCCATCTACATTTGATATGTCTGTTTATGATAATAATGATGGTATATGTGTGATTGTGTTTCTTAGGGCCGGACATTAGGCAACAGCACCGCCGGGCGGTGTCCCAGACGGAGTTTCATGCCTCCTAGTTTCTTTGAAGATGACACTGTGGATTTCCCTGATGAGCTAGATACTTCTTTCTTCACCAGAGTGAGCAGTGGGCACGCTCTCACAAAGTGCCTTTTAGTCACTGTGACTTTAATTTTAAATGAATAATGATATGTTCAGTAGATAAAGGGTCCACATTACCTACAGCATAACCATTTATTGCTGTATAATTTTCAGTTTTACAGCCTGCAGCCACACAAAACTTATGAAGTAAATTTTTTTTATGTAAGATGTAGTAAACATGTGCTTATTTCTTTGAAAAAATAAATGTAAAAATTAACATTAACAACTGCTAATAACTGGATGAGCTATAGTTTGCATTTATTTATGAGATGTTGTTTTGAATTCCTCCTTACTCAGTTCTCATCTTTGCAGGATGGCCTGCAGGATGAGTTGTCCAGCTATGCTGACGAGGTTTTCGAGACCCCATCAGAGGCCGCCCTCAAACAGCTGAATGAGAGTGAGCTCACAGGAAGTGCTCTGGATAGGAATGAACTTGAGAGGAGTCATCTCATGATGTAGGTTTATACCATATTCTTCATATGCACACATGAAAGGTGATGCTTCACTGAAAATACTCCCTCCTCTTTAACTCAGGCCTTTAGAGCGAGGGTGGCGGAAGGCAAAAGACGGCTCTGCGGTCCAGCCCAAAGTCCGTCTGAAACAGGAGGTGGTGAGTGTGAACGGCCATCAACAACGGGGGCAAAGAATCGCGGTTCCAGTTAAGAAGCTTTTTGCCAGAGAGAAGAGGCCGTACGGGCTGGGCATAGTCGGTCGTCTCACTAACCGGTCATATCGCAAACGCATTGACAGCTACGTCAAGAGGCAGATTGAAGACATGGACGATCACAGGTAAGACAGCTGATTCTGCTTACTTTGTGGACGGTTGTCTGATAAAACGTTATATATAACTGGTTAAAAGTAGAACGTAAGTAAAGCATAAAAACCCTCTCCTCTCCAGGCCTTTTTTTACCTACTGGATCACCTGTGTCCATTTGCTCATCACCATTCTGGCTGTCACCATTTATGGTATTGCTCCTATAGGCTTCTCACAACACGAAACTGTAGACTCAGTAAGTAAACTGTACAATCTTTATAATGGTTTACTGCTACTTTATTAGGAATTTTTGAATGATGCAGTATTTTTCTTTTCATTTTTGAGGTGTTGAGGAACAAGGGAGTTTATGAAAACGTTAAGTTTGTGCAACAACAAAACTTCTGGGTGGGCCCAAGCTCTGTAAGTATTTTCGGTCTTCAGCAACTTTCTACCATCAAACTACTGCTTTTTTCAGCTCTTAAGTCTGATTTTATAAATTTGAAAGCTGCAGTGTAATAATCCATAGTTGTCTGGGTCAGTGACTGATAACCAGGGTCCTTTTAGGAGGTGCTGCTATGGTTATATGGGACATATAGAAACATCACAGAGTAGGTCATCTTATTTTGAGAAATTGATGTTATAATTTGCTCATTTAATCATTTGTGACACTTGAACACTTGTTGCCATTGACAGGTTATGAAACAAGCAGATAACTCTAAAATAACAGTTTAATTATTGAATCAGAAAACTGAAATTGAATGTTAAATTATGTTAAGTGTTAAAAGTAATTCATAATTGGTGCTTCAAGTACTGGATAAATGTTTGATATGGTTAATGTTGGCTACATTTGGATAAACATTAGCAAAGAGCAGGATAAATGCTCCTAGCTTTATTAGTGGCATATAAGGCATTACCTACCAATATACATACATGTCATATAAATGGCACTAAATAATGCATAATAACTAAATAATCTTCTGTCATCTCTGCTTTGTTGCAGGAAGCGCTGATTCACCTGGGAGCCAAGTTTTCTCCGTGCATGCGTCAAGACGAAGAGATCCACAAACTGATCCAGGAGAAGAGAGCACTAGAGAGAGAATCGGGCTGCTGTGTGAGGAACGATCGCTCCGGCTGCCTGCAGACTTTACAAGAGGAGTGTTCGGTCAGTGAAACCAGCTTAGATTTTAGAGACACACTGTGTGTCAGGCACACTGTTCTTTTATAGAAGTTCTGCTTATGAAACACTACCTTAAAGATGTTACCCAAAAACTTCTGCTATAAATTCAGTGCACATTGAATAGAAATGTTGTTTTTCCTCTGTCTGGCTCTGCAGAGTACATTGGCTGTGTGGGTGAAGTGGCCTCAGCACTCCAGTGCTCCGTATTTGAATGGTAAACTACGGCAACATGGTGCTGTCTGCCATCAGGACCCAAGGTAACATACACAGCTGTCTGCTTCAACAAAAAACTGTGATTATCATCCTTGTGCTTTAATAGACTACAAGTTTGGATTGAAGGACTCATAACTTAGACAAGAGCAGACTGTGTTTTTGAAGCTGAGTTACTCTACTTGTGTTCTCTCTTATTTCTTGTAACTTTCACTTTCGTTTTTGTAGAATTTGTCTGGAGCCAGCCTCAGTTTCACCACATGACTGGCTAGATGACATCACCTCTTGGCCAGTAAGCACAGTTACATGTTAGCAGTTTAACCTCATAACATCCACCAGGCTTTAGGGTTAGAGTAAGGTTTTGGTTTTGTTTAAGCCACATGCTAAGTAGACCAGCTTTCAGAAACTAGAAACTAGTTAATGTCTAAATTTCTTAATCAAACCCAAACCCTACCCTTAACCCCAGATGGGTCATGATGGCCTGGTTGATGTTAACAGGTTAATTGTTTGTCTAATGCTATTGTATATAATTATTAGATACATGGCTATCCAAAATTACGAGGTATTATTGGTGGGTAATGATTAAGTTTCTAAGCCAGTCATATACCAAGAAGCTTAATTATTTGGCATAGTAAAGTGATGACTCGTGTGAGTTAGCAATGAAGAAGTAGTATCTGGTCTATGTGGGATTTAAACTCACAACTTCAGCATCACATAAAAGCCACACCAATAAAAAATAAAGTATTTAAAGAGAGCACTGCAACACAGGCTGCTGTAGTCAGTAAAGAGCGTCTCTGAACACTGGCTACAATGTGATAATTAGATTTAAGAAATTTGGTTCAATTAAAGGTCAGGCAAACAATCATGTCTTTGTTTTTTTGGGGGTTTTTTTTACTGTCATAACACTAATCTAGTGAGAAACGTTAAATGTGGTTTTGATCTGTAGGTTTGCACAAGGTTCAACTCTGGGAATCACACCAATCTTCCCCACATAGACTGCACCATCACAGGCCGGCCCTGCTGCATCGGAACCAAAGGACGGTGAGGATCAATGTCACTGAAGGCTGTTTTGTTTTTATCACCTATTGAGTGCAAGAGTAGAAAAGTGCTGTATAAATAACAGTCCATTTGGGTCATTCCATCTCAAATCACCATCAGCCTTCTGCTCGACCACCTCAAATTTGCATAAAAATTTTATGGTCCAAATAAAATACTTTTCAAGATATACAGTGGTGTGAAAAAGTGTTTGCCGCCTTACTGATTTCTTATTTTTTTGCATGTTTGTCACACTTAAATGTTTCAGATCATCAAACAAATTTAAATATTAGACAGAGATAACACAAATAAACACAAAATGCAGTTTTTAAATGAAGGTTTTTATTATTAAGGGAAATAAAAAATCCAAACCTACCTGGCCCTCTGTGAAAAAGTAATTGCCCCCCTTGTTAAATCATGAATTAACTGGGATTAACCCCATTTTTTAGAAAGCTAAATTCAATTTCTCTAGCCACACCCAGGCCTGATTACTGCCACACCTGTTCTCAGTCAAGAAATCACTTAAATAGGACCTGCCTGACAATGTGAAGTAGACCAAAAGATCCTCAAAAGCTAGACATCCAAAGAAATCCAGGAACAAATGAGAAACAGTCACTGACATCGATCAGTCTGGAAAAGGTTACAAAGCCATTTCTAAGGCTTTGGGACTCCAGTGAACCACGGTGAGAGCCATTATCCACAAATGGGGAAAACC
>VUQI01047139.1:0-11945 GCA_015106735.1 Paratilapia polleni | reverse complement strand
ACTGCAAATTTATCAGTTTCTCTGATTTTGCTATTTATAGGTATATGTTTGAGTAAAATGAACATTTTTGTTTTATTCTATGATCTACTGACAACGTAACTCGTAACTCCCAAAATTTTGAGAGAGAGAGAGACACACGAGAGAGAGAGACACACGAGAGAGAGGAGACACACACACACACACGAGAGAGAGTGAGACACACACACACACACACACACACACACACGAGAGAGAGACACACACACACACACACACACACACACACACGAGAGAGTGAGAGAGATATAAAAAAGAATGAATGATCCTTCTTGCTGCTACCATACACAGTTAAAGTGAAAATGCTGTGTGACACATGCATGCATGCGGTGGCATGTCCGTATAAGCGAGAGAAGCTCAAATATAAGAACTCTCAAGAAGAGAAAATACCTTGGGTGAGTTCAAATATCAGTAAGCAAATAAATCTCTGAAAATGAAATTGGTCCTGAACAAGTCAAAGTCCGGTTGTGGAGAGCGAAGAAAAAGCACCTTAAAAAATGACTAAGTTGTCAGTATCACAGCTCCATCATTACGACATGGAAGGATCTGACATGTCAACTGGACAGAACAGTTGGAAGTTCTTTTAAATTAATAGGCTATGTTTGGTGTGCTTAGGACAGTTTTAGCCTTCTTCTTTCAGCTGCAGCAAGTACAGAACAAATTAAAAATTATATTAATCAAACCTGTAAGTGTGATTAGCCTCTGTGCAAACTGTTTATAAGGTACACTCAGGCTCAGACTGTATATAAAGCTCAGTGATCTGCTTTGGGATCATATCACTATATCAAATGTATAGAAAAATTGCCTGCAACCTAGAGGGGAATAAAATAAAAGTTGTTTCTAAGCTAAGACTATATATTTCTTAGTGATGCTCATAGAGAAATGCAAAACATTTATTTCTCTCTAAAAATTAGACCCTACTACTGGCACACTGAAGTCTGAGGGATCTTCAGGAATGGCAACGCTATTTAGTAACGAGCACTGATTGGTCGGTAGGCGGTGATTTTCATACTCATTGGTTTCTTATTTCAAACATAACCTGCTCTTGAGCACAAGGATGTGCTACAAAGCAAGATTAATGGGTTACCAAGCTCTGTTGAGCTTAAAGTTTTCAGTGTAAGGAATGTGGCTTCCTTTTTACCTGGCTAGGTCACCATGGTAACTTGTGCTGAACACATAACCTGGTCACAATCAGGTTATGTTCAGAGTTTCAGTTTAACAGCTAGAAGCGCCACGTTCTATATATGCAGTGTACTCAGTCATATCTTACCAACACCACAGAATGAAGCCCAGCTATAAAGTTACAGCAACGCAAACTGTGCATCGCATTAATCAGTTCAGTTGGTGATGCAGAAAATGTGTAAATGTTTTGTGCTTGATCCTAATCTGCTGCCACGTTTCTTTTACACTGCTGGAATTGCAGCTACTAGAAGACAGAATAGAAAATTGATCAGTTTATTTGTAGGCTATTATATTTATTTTACCCCTATGTGTGCTTATGATGGTCAAATCACAAGTTTAATGATTTTTCTGCAGCATTGCTCTCTTGTCTTATTTGCAGAAACAGTATTGCATTTTTTTAAATGTTTTTTATAGCTCTTTATTACCTGTTCCTCTGAAAATGTCTCTGACTGAAGTCGGCTGTGGTCACTTCATCGATTTTTGTTCACAAAGAGTGAAATGACACATAAAAGCCTGGGTTAACAAATAAAGTTTATGTTAACCACCTTTGTAACACTGAAAACTCAGGGTTAAACCTGAAGTTGCCTCGCTCAGCCCTAAATCCTGCTTCATGGTACATGTCTTATGTATTAAATGCAGCATAAAATAAGGCATTTCTACCAAAAATAATGTTCACAAAGAACAGTTGAACTGTTCTTCTAAGAAAACAGTCTCCATAAACAAACAAGGGTCATGTGGCGCTCTGATGCTGTCAAACAGATTTAGTGATAAAGAATCATTTTGATCTGTAGTTGCTATCAGACTGATGATGGTTATTTAAAAAGCAAAAACAAGACAAAAAGCATTGAAAATAGAATGATAACAATTTAGTATGTTAAAGAAAAAAAAAACAATAATAAGTCACCTGAATGAAGTGAATGACAGTTTTCCTGCCATAGCAGGGTTTAAATAATTTAAATCTAAATGATTGAAGCAAAGTTTTGTTTCATTGTAAATTTTGACACTGCAATTTTATCTTCATTAACTGCAGATCCATATCTATTCCAAATATCACTCATCAGTCTACTTTATTACTAATAATACCCTGAAAAATCCATATCGGTGTGTCCCTATGCATCGCGACCACTCAGAGGTGCCAGGCTTCAGTTTTTTCTGCCAGAAACCCTACTATGGATATATTTATCATTCTACTTCCTGTGCAGAGCAGTCTTTTTTTTTTTTTTTTTTTTTTTTAAAGCAACCTTTTAGCAGAACTGGTCTTTACAGCTTCTCACACTGATATTTATCAAGTGATTTTTCTCAAACTCTGCTTCTCACAGCTTTTTTTGACACCTCGGTTCTTTCTCTGTTTTCAGATTCAGCCCTTTCTCCTCCCCCTCCTGATCTCTTTTCCGCATTGGCTGCCGTCCCCAGACGGTCTACATAAGTATGGGGTAAAAGTGCTGAGGAGACACCAGGACACTACGAGTTGAGGAGGCCCACTCACCTGCACAGGTAGGATCACATAATACGTACCTTTGGAAATGTTGCTTTGCAGGCTACATTTGATTAAGCAGTACAATTGTTTTTAAATATTTCTGTCACTTTAAGACATTCATTTAGATATGTATAGATATATCAGATTATACTTGCACACACTACTTTGAATTGTGCTCTTGAAAGTTCAGCCTTTAGGAAGCTGCATTGACCAGCCAAACTCAACCCTTTAATCTGCCATTGTTCTCCAGTGTCTCACACCCATACCCCTCCCCTCAGGTGAGATGCCTCACCTCAGTGAACCTTTTCATCAGGTGGAAACCACAGTGGTCAAACACAGCTTGGCATTGTCTGTTAAATGACTGATCTCATCACAGCCCCACAGACCTGTTTGTTACCTGACACCATGTGGTATCACCACACGCTTCATGATAGATGCTAGATAAAGCAAAATGCAGATAATGCTAATAGATCATGGAAAAAGGTTAAAAGCAGATTGGATGATTAGCTAAAAATTAAACCAAAAAGAAACATTTTGATCGAATGATGAACCCATTAACATACATGAGATGACCATCATCACCTTTAGGACAAAATGTACTAATCAAATAAAGAAATCTCTTAGTCAGTTAGGTTCACTTGCACACAGCTTTTCAAAATAGTTGGTGGGGCTGGACAGTCAATCAAATTTTCAGTTAAGATGCTGGCTTCCAGTGCTTATGAAATGGGATAAACCTGTCACTTTTTTCCTTTGTTATGAAGCTCTGGGTTGCGTGGGGGTTTTTTTGTGTAATAAATCAAGCGCACTCCGTTCCTTTACAGCACTGCACTTTTTCTCATACCTAAATCTTCAAAGTCCCTCGCTGTTTAGTGCAGCTAAAAGGGAGCCTTCAAGATCCAGAGGAAATAAAACTCACAAGTTTTCCACAGGTGAATCTGTGGAAGGATTGTTAAAGGTTGTCTGTAGCTGATTTTTGTCTCTGGATCACTCAGGGTCTCTCATACCTGTTCTGCTTCCAGTGGTTAGTATCCCCATTTCATGGTTCGGCTCATGAGCCATGACAAATAATGGGAGCGACACAGTTTAAACCAGAATATACCAATTTATTAACCAAAAGAAGTCAAAAACCATAATATAATATAGATAGATGGGTATATATCTATATCTAGATAGAGATAGAGATCTATGTCTATAGATAGAGAGAGAGAAAATAAGCTCTTAAATTCTCCAGGGAGACTGGCCAGTTACTCCCAGTTGCACTGATTAACTCTGCCTACCAGGAAATTGCAAGGCAACACAGAGTGATAAATGGGGGAAAACACACAGCAGTCCAGGCCAAGGCGGGACTGCTGTCACATCCCGTCTTCACCCGCAGACATCCTGTGGTGGAGGCAGGCTGCCAGAGCCGGCCTCTTGCCCTTTCAAGACGGGCTTTCAAAAACGCCCCCAAGTTGGGGCCTAACTCTCTACCAGATAACCCTGTGTCCCCAACACCATCATGTTTTTATTTTATTATATTTTTTAAAGCTTTGTTATTAATTAAATTATATTTATTTAAGATTAAGAACGTCACCTGTAAAAATACATTTTAGGCTGAATAACTGCATGATACTTAAGTTAATGAATAATAGTGTTAAATAATTAAGATTAAAATACTACCCAAAACAATCACAATTCTCATTTTTGCTTCAGTCGAGAAGGCTTAATACTCCACAGATAAGTTGTTCCACCTTGGAGAGCTTGCCACAGTTTCTGTGTATTTAGTCTGTTTGAGGATCTTCTGTGTCTTCATGTATGATCTAGTGTATCATAACATCAGGGATTCCTTCCTTGTTGTTCTTTTTGTTCCTGAAGACATTTCTACATAAAAAATGTTTGGGATCATTGTCGTGTGCTGTATAATGAATTTGAACTTATGCATCCAGACAGTGCTGTTATGGTAAGAACAGAAACTTAAGCTTAAACTTTGTGCACAGTGCTGTTCTGTTTACCTGCAAAGTTTTTCAAAGTGTCAACCAAAAGTGAAAAACAAACATTTTGCATGGTAAAAACTGAAAGTGTGTGAGGTGACATTTGTAACTTAAACCTCCACCATGCTTTATCCACTTGTAGCATGAGCTAAAACAGCCTTGATAAATCACTATGGCTGACTTTAATGTCTTAAAACTAGATACAGATACTCCATCAGGCTTACACAGGTATGTGTGTATTTAGCCTCTGATTACTCATGGTTAATTGCAAGTCCGGAAGTGGTGGTTTCATCTACATGTTGTGTAGCTTCTTAAGAAACCAACCCTCACCCACTCACCCACCCACTTGTTTCCCAGAAGTGATCTTATTTGCATGGGATGCAGAGGATGGGAAAACCTTATTATCCATGAGAAAAAGAGAGAGGGAGATTGAAGAAAAAAATGGCATATGCCTGTGCTTGTCTGTTAGTAATGTAACGCTGATCAGCATAATGCTTTATCTCGTGTTCCAGACAGGGTAAATTCAAGAGAAAGGAGGAAATGGTAAAGAAGATGGGCAGAAGTGGGGAGGAGGGAAATGAGGCATGTAGTGTAGAAAAAGGAGAACAAACAGGAGCACAGCAGTGCCGAGTTGTTGCTAGGAGGCTGAGAGAGCAACACGATACAGAGCCAGGAAGGATGCAGGCAGCAGTGCAGAAAGGGTGAAGGCACAGATCTATTAGCTTGTCAGGCAGAGCTTGCTCACCTTTTAAACAGTTTACTTTGGCAGTTAGTTATTCATAACCATTAAACATATCAGTGTTACGACCCTCGGCTGTCTGGGGGATAATGTTCACAACCAGGTGGAAACAGATGAAGGTAAAATAAATTTTTTCATGTGCAAGAACGTGTTTTTTACAAAGTAAGAACACAGCACAAAAGAGGAGAGCTAAGGGCCAATGAGTGCTCAGAACAAAGGAATAAATAAAAGCAGAAGAGACGTTGTTCACAGATTATTAGGCGTAACAAAAACATCTACCCCAGCCAAAAATTTTAATGAGTAGCACCAATGACCCTAAATATTTCTAAACAAAAGACTAAACAGTCTTCAGATACACTGAAAACCAAGCAGTCCAAAGAGAACCTAGTTCCTGAATTGGTGCAACAAATGCCTCATAACCTACAGGTGGCTTTTTCTTACCCGTCTCATTTTGTTTGCATTGTGACAGGGAACAGAGGGTAGGTCCACTGCCACAATAATTATATAACAGATTTGTGATTTGAAAATAACTACTATTATGAAATTTCTTTTGTTTCAAGCAAAACATGCAAATGCACAAGGTGTGGTTTCAGCTTCAGTATTTATTCAATATTTAAGAAATGGTCACCTGACTCGAATTGGCACAGTGGGTAGGTAGGTAGGTAGGTAGGTACAAATCACAAAGTTAGGCACAACTGCATGCATCTGATATTAACCATTCTCTGCTACAGTCCCATCAAACAACAGTATAAAAGATGGATGTAACCACTGTGGCATCAGTCTTTGGTTTTGGACTATGCACTTTGTAGCTTCAATGTTGTTTTTGTCACCGCATTAACTTCATTTTTGCCTGACAGAGTGCAGGCTATACAGTCATCCTCTGGAGGACAGAACATAGCTCCAGCCGAGAAGTTACGAGGCTACTGACATAGGTGGTAACTAGTGATGCTAGCTAATGCTAACAATGCTGGATGCCAGGCCCTCTTACAAGATCAAACCTGTGACTTTGTTGGCCTTTTGTCTCGATTTCTGCGCATGATTGTGCAATGGATATTAAGATATTACATACCATGGTAGTCATCAAGAATTCAGAGAACCTCAGTTATAATCATAACTCTCAATTTTAATTTTAATTTTAATTTTAATTTTAATTTTTTATTATTTTTAATTACGTGAAAATACAGGAAATATTTTTCACTTCTTTTTTTTTTATTTGCTTGTTTTTTCATACATGAGCATGTTTGCATTGTTTTATTGTGTTGTATGCTGAAGTCATTTAACTAAAAACACTGCTATGTTTGGAGAGCTGTTTTTCTCACTGAGATGGTCAAGAAGTTTAAAAAAAGTATTTCCCGTGAATGACCCCTAATATCTCCCAGATGATTAGACTTTTTTGGCTTTCTGAGCTCACCCTCTGGCCTGTTGGCTCAGTTTTGACTGCATGCTTTCTGCTATTTATTCTAATTTTATATCATTATCCAGTCATCCTGGGTTTTTTTTTTTTGTGTTGTTTTTTTATGGCTTCAAAGTGTTGTTATTATTAGTTACGTAGCCAGAAGTTCACAGCCTCACAGTGAAAACTCAAAGGTTCACGTGGCTAGACTTTGTCACAATGTGTAGTTTTTCAATAACTTGATGAAAATGTGAAGTTTCACTGGCCTGCAGAAAAAGGAGGGAGTGAGAGGCCCAGGGAGTGAGGGGAAGAAGTCCAAATACAGACATTTTCAGAGAGAGCATGCCAAAACAGAAATCTGAGGCAGAGTCAAGCTTCCTGAAAAGCTGGTATTTTCTGTTCAAGCTCACATTGTCCTCATTTTCTTTTAGTTTGAACAAACAAGAAAAAATCAATGAAGACAATGCATCCTCAAATATTTGTCTTCCACTAAATCGTCCTCTGACGTAATATTGAGTCAGTTAAGTAAACGTCATCAGCATCATCAAAGAACAGACACACACATGCTATAACTGTACAGCGAATTACATAATGGCTGTGATTTCAGGCCAACTACCTTTATTCAGAGAACATGTTGCTTCACCCCAATGGTTAATGTGATAAACCTGAACTCAGGTGCACCTTTCACACAGTGAATAATTTTCTAATCGTTTTATCATATTTGGTTTGGACTGGTCTGTGCATGCATGCAGCTTAATTATCAAGTCACTTCAATCTCAGAGGTGTGAACACCTACTGCATGAGCACATGTAAATATGGATGACAGCTGAAAACAGGGTGAACACAATCACAGAGCCTGGTGATGGAGTTGCATATCTAGTTAGGAAGCTCAAAGTTAAACTGACTTTTATTCTAGGAATAAATACTGTTTTACTTTTTATTCCAAGAAAAAAACCTGTGGAAGCTGCTTCTCTGCCTGTGATTGATTATGGTGATAGACTCTATATAAATGCCATCTTAGTTTTACGGAGCAGCTGTACGTTTCATTACAAATGCAGAGTCTCTAGTTCGGCTGGTCATCACTGACCACTTGCAGGAAATGGCGATCTTTATCTATACCTCTGTACTCTTCTGTCTCTGCTCCACAGTAATGTACCACAGAAAACATCAGTTACATCTGGAGAAAAACAGCACTTCCTCACTACACATCTTAAACTTAAGCACGCTTATATCTGTTTTTGAATTTAAAGGCATCATAAGGATTCTTTTTTTTTTTTTCCCCCCCTTAAGAAACCACAAATGTTTTTTGTTGTGGTGTTGGTATATTGTATATCATGTTGTGTATCTTGCACTTGTTGCACTTATAATACATAATGTTTATATGTGAGTGGGGATGCACCAATCTGATAACTGGGATTGGATATCAGTGACAACGAGCCGATCTACAACCAGTCCATTCAGTGCAGCTCTGTGTTGATTCTACACAATATATTGGCAGCTAACAGCAAAGCAACAGCATTTTGGAGGTTTTTCAGTGTAGCTAACTATTTCTGCGTTTGCAGTAGTTTTTAGTTTAACCACAAAATGTGCTTAAGTGAACAAGTGAAAAGTCCTGATGTCAAGCTGCTACCTTGGAGAGATTGAAACTCAGTCAGACTTCTGGTAAAAATAAACAATTAAATAAAGGTAAATAATGAAAACGAGTTGCATACTAGTGCAGCAGCATCTGCAAAAAGTGGTTTGGAAGAAATAAGTGTAAGCCCTGTTGACAAGCACTGTGCATTCACAGTGTATTTAACAAACCTGTTAGTTCTTCTTTTGTTTTTTCTGAGCACTAACTGCTTATGATTGCAAAACAAGCAAACAGTTACTAAACACGGCATCAGTCAACCCAGGGAAACCCCAAGATTCAGTGTGACAATGACTCAATACCATTCTGTTTTATTTCCTCGTGTGGCAGTTTGACCTCTGACCTTCTTGTTCAGATCAATAAGCAGTTATGCAGTGGATTTGGATCGATAGACTCTTCTGAAGTAGCTTTGCACAACATGTTTCAGCACAAAACAGCAGTTCCATGTGACATTTTGTCACTGTGGTCTTGTGGTTGAAGCGTCTTCCTTTTTTCAGCAGTTTTAAACTGACACATTTTATCATTAGCAAGCCATAAGCAACTGATCCTTCTTTATTCTGCTTCGTGTTTTCTCTGATTTGAAATTATCGCACTGATTTGAATACAATAACCAGTAAATTGTCCATATTGTCCACTGGAAACTAAAAATTAGTTCATTGTGACGTTTTTCTAACACTAAAGTCTTTGTTTCTTCGTCTGTGTGTCTGTGCAGGTGTTGACAGGTGCAGGACTCTGTCATGGCACTGCTGTGGAAGAGGAAGCTGAGGCTTGTGGTGACGTTGGCAATGGTCAACGTCTTCATCTTCATCATAATCTCCCGGAACATCAGCCAAGACAAAAGCGGACAACACAAGGTCCACACCCCTTATAAACCCTTCTGGGCAAAACTGATTCCCAGTTCAGCCTACTGGAACCGCCAGCAGCAGATTCTGGACCTTCACAACAATCCCGTCTTCACGACAAACCGCAGTAGCGCAGATGTCCCCGATTGGCTCAATGACACCAGTTTGACCTCGAACCCCTGTCAGCCTAACCTCAAGGTTACCACTCAGGTGAAAGATTACAACTCTTTGCCAGAGCGCTTCAAGGACTTCCTGCTGTACATGCATTGCCGTTCCTACTCGCTCGTGATGGACCAGCCTGATATCTGTAAGGAGCCGCCGTTCCTGCTCCTGGCTGTCAAATCCCTGGTGCCTCACTTTGACCGCCGCCAGGCCATCCGACAGTCCTGGGGACGGGCAGGCGTTATGGCCAATCGGACGGTGGTTACCATTTTCCTCCTCGGTAACACCACAGCCCAAGATCACTACCCAGATCTGTCTGCTATGCTACGGTTTGAGAGCGCCCGTCATAAAGACATCATCCAGTGGGATTTCCGGGATTCGTTCTTCAACTTGACCGTCAAAGAAGTACTTTTCCTGGAGTGGATCCAGACTCGTTGTTCCGGCGCCCATTTCATCTTCAAAGGCGACGACGATGTCTTTGTCAACACCTACCACATCCTGGACTTCCTCAAGGGGCTCTCGGGGCCCAAAGCCAGGGACCTGTTTGTGGGTGATGTCATCACAAACGCGGGGCCCCACCGAGACAAGAGGCTCAAATACTTCATCCCAGAGAGCATGTTCATTGGGCCATACCCGCCATACGCAGGAGGAGGCGGGTACCTTTATTCCGGTGACATTGCCGCTCGCCTGAACAGCATGTCTCAACAGGTAGCCCTCTACCCAATAGATGACGTCTACACGGGTATGTGTCTTCGTAAGTTGGGGCTGGCCCCTGAAAAGCACAAAGGCTTCAGGACCTTTAACATAGAGGAGAAGTACAGGTGGAACCCCTGCGCCTACAAGAGCTTAATGCTAGTTCACCCGAGGACCCCGCAGGAGGTGATCCAGATCTGGGCCTGGCTCAGTAGACCCAACTTGACCTGCCAGTGACAGCAGTCAGTTTGACTGAGAAGAAAATATTTCAGGGTGAATTGCAAAAGGCCAAAGGGGCAAATATTTTAACTTGAACAGGATGTAAACTTAAAAGTTGGCAGCTTTAAGTTAAGATGTTAATGGTGTGGGTGTCACACGCACCCTCAACCTGATGTAGCATTGCAGCCTGAAAATGAGGAAGGGCGTGACGTTGACTCTGATTTTTAAATGTAGTATTTTGACTTTATTCCACAGACGAGCTAACCCTGCTTTACTGTCGAACGAGCTTCACCCAAAGCAAAAGTGTCTGTTTGAGTTCATGTATTTATATCACAACTATTTATATGGGCTTTATAATGCTTTAACACTGTGTCACCTCCACCAGGAAGTGTCTCAATGCTGTATTAAATAAATGAGGAGACCTGGGAAGTCTCTGCCTGGCACTCATGGGTCATTTCTGTCAAGCTATAAAATTCTGGTGGGGTTATTGAAGTGAGTAAAAGTGATTGTTTTCTGAACATTTTCTTCTTGGTAAAACCGGTGGTTCTGCTTAGGGCAGTTTCTCTTTCTTTATTTCCTGGTGAAGGCTTCCTGGTAGTCGTAGCTGGAGGCTTAGTTTGTGCTGCACTTCCAGAAGAATTTACTCATGACTCTGCAGCTCATACTCAACCTCAGATTTTAAACTGGTAGTTACACCAATCAGCAACAACATTAAAACCATCTGCCTCAGTTTTGTAGGTTCATCTTCGTGCCGTGCAGCGTGGGTCCCCTGTGGCTCCTCCTTTTCTCTGTGAATTTGAAGGCTGGGTCATGTTCCTTTTTTTTTTTGCTGTGGCTGATCAGCGTTGGAACAAAAAGCTTTGAAATGGGACGTTTTGAGGAGCTAATGCAGGTCCAGCCTCGCTCTCTGCAGCTCAGCCGGTCAGGGCTTTGAGAAATCCAAATGCTGTTAATTCTGCTTCAGGTTCAAAGATGGTAAAAACCCAAAGTGCATTTTCACAGGTGTGTCACTTCGATCGTTTTGATGTATTCACTAATAATGTGCCTGCGGCAAGCATTGAATGATAAATGCTGCTTTACTATGATGTGAGCGAGTCCAGGCGCTTTAAAACAGGCTGAACACGTACATACGTGAGCTGTCTGTTACTTGATACGTGTCTCTGGTTTTTGTGAAGGCGTCTTTTCCATTTTCGCCTTTAAAGATGATGATTATTTTTACCTCCTCTCGAGGGGCCTGTGTGTTTGGTGAGAGTTTTAAAATGTTTGTTAACTCGTGCTTTATTTACATGTTAATGCTTCGCTCACTACTGTTTAGCTTTTAGCACAAATGCCGTCTTTCATTCACCTGCTGAGAGACGTCCTGCACATATTTACCTTCCTCTTGCGTTATGTAATGTTGCTTTTGAGCTGTGTGTGTGTGTGTGTGTGTGTGTGTGTGTGTGTGTGTGTGTGTGTGTGCGAGACGCTTGACATGCACACAGCAGGAGATACTCTGTCTCTAATACCCTGATTAAAGCTCAGAGGAATGTGTTACATGAATGTGTGATTACCAGGTTTGATTCATTTTAAAAATTTTTTTTTTTTTTTTTTTTTTTTGCTCAG
>VUQI01047137.1:42697-56328 GCA_015106735.1 Paratilapia polleni | reverse complement strand
CCTACCACTTCGTGGCTGAGTTGCTGTCGTTCCCAATCACTTCCACTTTGTTATAGTACCACTAACAGCTGCCTGTGGAATATTTAGTAATGAGGAAATTTCACGACTAGACTTATTGCACAGGTGGCATCCTATCACGGTACCACGCTGGAATTCACTGAGCTCCTGAGAGCGACCCATTCTTTTACAAATGTTTGTAGAAGCAGTCTGCATGCCTAGGTGCTTGATTTTCTACACCTGTGGCCATGGAAGTGATTGGAACACCTGAATTCAGTGATTTGGATGGGTGAGTGAATACTTTTGGCAATATAGTGTAGGACATGAAAATTTCAGTGTTGTCACATAACAGTAAAGAATATTTTTTTTAATTCCTGGGTCTAGAGTCAGATCAACTCCAAATGTTAATCACTTCCAAGTTGGGCCAAGCTCCGGCTTTGGTAAAATTTGCATGCACATTTATCCACAACTTTTTGAGTAATCCTGCTAACAAACAAAAAGACAAACCGAACCATATAACCTCCTTGGGGGAGGTAAGAATGCAATGTTTGTTTCTTAGAGCTCACCATCAGTTCAGCAAAGTTCCACCTGTGGTTGTGGTGATTCTTAAAATGCTTTGGATGTTACACGGCTGGGACTACAACTCTCAAACTCTCCAAGATAAAGATGATTCATGAGAGCAGATTTCGATAAGAAATGCTCAGTGAAGGATGTCCTCCTGCAGGTGCTGTCTCACAACTTAAATCAGATACAAATAGCTCCTATGCCAGAGAGCCTTTTGTGCGAGTAGGTTTTCACATTCTATTCACTTTACACACCCTTCATGTTTCGTGTACCCTTCCGATCCAAGCAAACACATGAAACCAGACAAGAGTAATGGTAATTTATTACCTGCCATGCCTCACCTACCACACATAATCACACATCCCCACCTGTTGCACGTCTTCAGTTTAACGTGACATGACATAGAAGGAAAATCACATATTTGACCTTGTGTTTGCTGGGTGTGGTTTGGTGGCGACACTGTGATCCATCAACACGCTGTGCCACAATCGTGTAGACTGATAAATTGACGCTGAAAAGCCAGTAAGCACATCCACCCATCTACAATGACTCTCAAGGATTAGATTTGCAGTCTGCTCAGGGATTAAGGCATTCTGTGTACATCCAGGGATCCCATTAGTCTGGTCTAAGAGAGACAGGACTATATGTCTTCTTATGTATTTCCAAATGAAGTTCTCTGTCAGTACTTTTATGTGTACTACAACAACTTCTTTTTCTCTCTCCTGTAGGCTGAAAATTATCTTATTGAGTCAAGCTTCAATAAAACTGAAATGCATTCCCTTTGAATAGCTCGACTTTTGGAAACATATTTTTCTACTCATTTTCTCTGCAATCATTCAGAAGCACCTGAAAAGGCTGATCTCATATGAACCAGTCAGCAATGTGAAAAAAATACAGTGGTATACAGATGTCAAGATTTCTGCCACTGTGAACAGCAGTTTTCTTTTGTTGTCATTTACTGAGATTGAAAACTATTTAATAAAAGTATTTCATCTTTAATTATATTCCTTCATATTTCTTTAATGAAAATGGAAAATGTCAGCTGGTAGCTGTTGGTACTTTAGCATCCATGCCTACTTAAAAGACTTCAGTGAGGCAAATACCGCATGTCTCTTGTAACTAGTGGAAATAAAGCCTAAAAACCCCCTCTCAACAACAAATGAGCTAAAAAGATCATGTCTGGCTATATCAAGTTTAAGTCTAAAACTATGACAACATAGTCTGATTATCGGGGAAATTTCCAATGATCCAGTTCATCCCAGAGGTATTGGTGAGGGGTCTGTGCAGGCCAGTCAACTTATTTCACACCTAACATGGAAAGAAAATGTAATTATACATGCATTTGTTATCTATAGATACATTTATTTATGTAATTGTCTAAAACCCTTTTTTATTTATTTATTTGTAGGCCTGATATTAGCACAGAGGGTGCTATCATAGTAAAACAGGAAAGGCCCAAACATAAACTGCTCACACATGGTCTGAAGCATGCTGCTCCTTGTCTAAAGGCACCTGCACACTGTGACATTTCAGCAGTCTCGTAAGTTCATTCCAAACCACACTGCACGGCATGGATCTGATAAACTTGAGTAGGATATCAAGTTTGATACTGTGGGATGATAACACCACTGAGACAATCACCTGTAATTACTCTGGTATTTTGTACAAGTTTTGCAGCAACAGTTCAAGTAGATATTCTTCTTTGTTGGTATCTCCAACATTTAGTTTTTCCATCACCACCTGTTCCATTTAAGATTTCTTTTTTTTTTTTTCCCATGCCAGAAAAAAATTGTGGTTTAGTTTAAAATATGCCCCTTCAGAACCCTGCACAATGTTAAACTGATGAGCTGGGAGTAACACAACACCTATGTCACTGATGCCTTGACACAGTACATTAGGACACAAATACCAAAGGACACCTTGTACATAAATGACCTGTGACAGCTGCTTTGACAAAACGTCACAGACAGACACATCGAGAATAGTAACGGCCTAGTTGGTTTCTAATCCAACATTGAAGAGGCAGCTATTTGTGAGATGGTCTTTCCAAGACTCTGACACATCTTAATTTTGTCCCAGGATATCTTTGGTTGCACAAACATTACAACAAGCATCTTTGAACCTCTCTTACAGTGCAGTGTAGGACCACAGATTTGGATATTGCCAGCTACTGCAGCGATTCTTTCACATTGGTCATCTTTCATCTAAGACATCTCAAAATCACATACTGTAGTGTATACCCAATTTTACATATGTCAGGTGATAAAGACCCTTGTGGTTCTCTGGAACAGACACAAGCTCCAGAAAGAAAGATAATGGGGCCCAGTGTAGACTTTTCAAAGTAAAAGCTGTAAGCAAATTGACATTTTTCATTGCACAGGTTAACTAACCAAATTGATCATTTTAAACCATCCTAATAAACCAAATTCATAATGAAATGGATCATTAGGCTTATAGGCATGAGTATGGTCCGCTGGTATATTGGTTGATTTTCATGACTTAGAACAGCCTGTGGGGGGAAAAAACCCATAGAAAAACCATTTAATGCTGCCTTAAAAATAATATCCCCTCTGGGGGAGGAGGATATTGACTCCCAGAGTGTCACATTTCAGTGGTTACAGTGACACTTGAGTTTGTCATATAATGACATAAGTTTGCTATGTATAAATATAATTGATGTAGGTATCATATCATCTGAATGAAACCTATTGTAGATCCAGTTTTGTTTTTTATCATGTTTAATTAGAGAATGGGCTCTTCTAGTTATCTATTATTTAACCTTTTGCCAGATTATTACAAAGGTTCTGTTTCTTTAACACTGACTTCTTTCTCTGTCCTCACCGTTTCTGTCTCCACCCTTTATCTCCTTTCCTCTTGATGCTGACATTTCTTCTTCCTGCCTGTGTGAAAACACTACAAATTTCTGCATATTAGCTTTGTGCTCATCTGTTTTCTAACCACACACTGTGTTTGCTCTGCCACACGGAGCGTGCTGCTGCTCTCATCTTGAACATTTTGAGGCAATAATGAATTAAGAGCCAAAGTGCACTTTTACAGCTAGTCGGTCCAGTGTGTCCTTTCGCAAATACGTTATAAAAGTCAGAAATGAACTTTATCGCTGAGATTTTTATCAAGCTAAAGTATCACTCAACACAAGGGCTCTTAAACAGTTTCTAGCCTGGGATCCCAATGAAATTCAGCCTGGGACCAAAAGGAAAATATGATTCTGTCGCCGCGGCACTCAGTCTCATTACAGCATATTAGCTCTCTCGTCATGTGGGAGCCCTGCTGAAACTACAGCTTAGGCAGACAATTACAAGCTTTTTCAATGGGTGAGCCAGCAGGTGAGTAGGAGTTTCAATATAAATGCATCTGGATTGTACAGCAAACTCAAGGTGAACTGAAAAGAAGCCCCACCAAAACAGAATACACCTCTTACATGACTAAACTCTGGATGAAAGAAAATGTTCAGCAAAGCAAGTTAAGTTTGTGAGTATGGTCGTGCTCAGGACCTACTGGTGCTTCAGTTTTAAATACTGGAGAGATGGAACGTTCAAAATCTCTCATAAGTGTTCAGTTACATTAAGATCAGGCGACTTTGAAGGCCATATAGCATATGATTCACATCACTTTCATTAAACCATTCAGTGAGCCCTTGTGTCCTAAGGAAGGAGGTATTGTCATTCTGGAAGAGGCCACTCCCTTCAAGTTGGGTATGGTTGATTACTCAGAAAAAATCCTGGTCTTGATTTGCAGTCACCTTCCCTCTAGAAGGGAAGGGTGAGTGCTCACTGTAAATGTCAGGGTTTCAGGTTTTGTCTGGAATTGTGAAGAAAAGCAAGCAACCAAATGCAGTTACTGAGCATTTTGTGGTTTGTTCGTAGTTAAATTTATCTTTGTTAGTTTAACTACTGCACTCGGGCACAGTTAAGCATAGCATAGCCCTGGACCACTTGAAAAGGTGAACCCAGGTGCAGTTCAGTTGGACTTTATGCCCAGGCGTGGAACTTCAATGCTTCCTCGAGGACAGCTGCCTCTGTGAAGCTGAACTGAAAATTGCTGTGTTAAGTAATTAACACATCTGTGAGACAACAGCATTTTGCCACTAAAATCAGCCCCAGTTAAGCCAGAAAATGCATAAAACCCTGAACTTCATCGTCCTCTGCAGGAGCACTTTTCAAAGGTGTTTGTGTGCGTGGGAGGATACGTTCAGGATGAAGGAAAAACAGAAAGACGAGCAATGGAGTAAAATATAAGAAGCAAAAGAGACGAACTGAAGAGGCCCAGAATGTGCAGTGTGAGCGCTGGCCTGCACAGCATTAAAGTACAGCATTAATATTTGGTGCTTAGGTTCTGAACTTCTCTCTTCAAAGTATAAAACACCAACCTGAGTACAGCAGGGAATGGGCAGTTTATAATGTAAATTTTCGATTGCTCACCTGCAGTATGTTCACCTGGGGGGATCACATGCTATGTTACATTTAGTTAATTTGTCATATCTGTCATTTTTCAATCATATTATGTGTTTCACTTTAAAGTATATGCCATTAACCCTGAGTGCCCTTAGTCAATAATGGTGACAAGCACCCTAACCCCTAATCCCTAACCCTATGCTCTCAGAATATATAATTTTTAGCTTTTGAAAATTGTTCCTGTTAAAGTCTTGGCAGTCAGGGGACAAATATGATATCTATGGTTTTCCAAAACATACAGTATATGATTACAGTTAGATCTAACTCTGTAATGTGTCAGACCTCAGAGGGTTAAAGTGAACCTGTTCTCATTTTCCTCATTTTCTGTCCTATATATGTTTCAGTGATGCTCATGTTAAGCATGGCCAAAGTTTTTAATAATGAGGTCAGCATATGTGCAAGTAATCCATGTGAGCCAAAAACTCAGGCTTCAGACTGCTCTGACTTCGCTATTCCATCCTTGACTCTGTATGATGTCAGTGAATGTGGCTATCCTTATTATGGTCATCTCAGGCACACAGCTTTGGCTCTGAGCACAGAAGCCCCACCCACCCGCTGGCCAAAACTCCTGTTTATGGAAGGTGGCCAATTATAAGAGAGTGAGAAAGGGAGAAGGGAGCTAAAACAGCTTGTTTCAGAGAGTGGATGAACTGAGGGACTGCACCGCGGCCCAGTATAAGATATTTAAGGATTATTTTATTTTATTATTTTGAACTGTGTATCATGCAAAGCTACTGTAGTAGAGTCCAAGAATAGAAATATAGAGCTGGAAATGAATATGATAGGTCCACTTTATCCCTTACATATTCAATTCAATTCAATTCCATTCAATTTTATTTATATAGCACCAATTCACAACAACATACTCTTCATATTTTATGCCTTCACAGTATGGGCCAGGTCAAGAATTCCCTCATAATAAGTGTCTATACCACATTTTGAACTGCAGTTCTATATGGAATGTATAAATAGCCTGTCTGACATTAATAAATGCACGATTAGTCCTTAGTAGATGTTTCAGAGAGCAGGGAGAGTGTAGTTTTAAAGCTCACTTTTGGAGAAAAACATCTACTATCACATAATATCATGTTCTGTTTTACTCCAGACATGAAACTATAACAGCCATAATGATTTAAACATTCTGGAACTGTTGGGATTTGTCATATAACCATGTACAACCATTACACCATTAAACACTGTCATCGCTGTTATATCATTAAAAAAAATCCTCATAACTACCATTTACAGTATATCAGTTTAGATTATTTTGTTACATTGTGAGTGCTTGTAATGTAATGTACTTCCATTCATACAGCACTTTTTTAGTCTTACTGATCACTCAAAGCACTTTTAACTACACTTCACCTACCTCACATCCATGGCCAAATTAAAATGCAAAACATGCATGTTTTTGGACTGTGGGAGGAAGCCAGAGTAGCTGGATAAACCCCACAAAACCCTAAGGAGAACATGCAAATTCTCAGCCAGCCCCAGCCAGGATTTAAACCAGAATCCTTCTTGCTGTGAGGTGACAGTGCCAACCACAGCACCACCGTTATACCCTGGTTCAGATCTCATGTCTGTTTCAAGGCACCATCTCTCAAGGCACCCTTTGTATGACCTCTTTTCCTTATGTGCACCATATATGATCACTCCTGTGCTGTTTTACTATTTCACTGTTTCAAGATTCCTCTATGATCCTTCAAAGATCAGCAGGTGCCTGTCTCTGCAGAAACCTGGGCAAATGTGGTGGGAACACAGACACTTCTTGTGACAGTGTCAAGGTCCCTCTTGAACTTTTTTTGTCCCATAAAAAATACACACAGACATGGCATGACTGATCTGACTCACACTGGTGGATCTAAAATCCATCTGAACAAATTTGACCCGGAACAGCCTCAATGTACAAAAATTTGCAGCACCTGTACAACAATCTAAAATTTTAAAATATGTTCATGTTTGTGTATCTTGTTTCACTTTACAAAAAAAATCACCGAATTTCAGGCTAAAAGAATGACATTTATGGTACTTTTACTGCTTTCAAATGTCAAAGCACGTCAAACCTCATGAGTATGTAAGGGTTAAATATCCATATTCTGCATCAGCAGCCCATCAAAACAAAAATTTCCTAACAAATGTCAAGTGTGTATATCTATTTTAATTGGAGAATGTTCTTAATTTAATGCTTGAGACATGACAGTTGTTTACAGAAAAATACATGTAAATTCTTTTGTTCTACGGTAGAGTTCCTCCTTTTTTTTTTAGAAATCATTCTTTTGAGACATCTATAAAACCTGTGACTGTCACACAGTGCACCCCAGCACAGCAACCACACTCACAGATATATGTCAAAACCATTACAACAGCAATCCTTTAGTCTCAAGAAATCATTTTCATCCATCTGTTTCTGTACCACATCAGACAACTCCCTCACTCCCATTCCTCATCTCATCCATTTCTTCATTTCCTCTGCTTGACCCAACACCTTTCTTTGTGCCCCCCTCACCAACTGTAAGGACTCAACATAAGGATGTTTACTCTGAGGCAAACAGCAAGAATATGAAATGTCTCTACCTAGAAGCATTAAGAAATGTGCAAAGATTTGTACATTTTTATTGTCCTGTTTCATATAATCTACATCACACCTATGGCCTGGTAACACCACCAACTGTTCATGTTCAGATACACAATCTATTTGTAGTGTTATTAGGAACAGATAGCAGCTATAGAGTCCTGAAAGCCTCTTCCATGAGATAACTCAGGTTTGAGTCTCTTGATGACTAGTTTGTGCCTGATTTAAAAGTACAACAGGGCAGCACGGTGGTGCGGTGGTTAGCACTGTTGCCTCACAGCAAGAAGGTCCTGAGTTCAAATCCACCATCAACTCCATGCCTTTCTGTGTGGAGTTTGCATGTTCTCTGCGTGGGTTCTCTCTGGGTACTCTGACTTCCTCCCACAGTCCAAAGACATGCAGTTAGTGGGGCTAGGTTAATTGGTGATTCTAAATTGGCCATAGGTGTAAATGTAAGTGTGAATAGTTGTCTGTCTCTCTGTGTTAGCCCTGTGACAGACTGGTGACCTGTCCAGGGTGTACCCTGCCTCTTGCCCTGTGGTAGCTGGGATAGGCTCCAGCCCCCACCCATGACCCTGAATAGGATAAGCAAAAGAAAATGGATGGATAAAAGTACAACAGCCTTGCTGCCCAGTGTTTGGAAAAGGGCACCAAAATAGTGAGGTAATGGAGGCCCTTTATTTTCTACTAAATGTGTGCAAATGTTATTTCAATAGAGAGAACAAGTAAAAGTAATGAAAATTTACTGTTGTAGAGAGCTTAAGTAATGTCCTATTTGTTGGTTAGACTCCCCAACAACGGTAGAAGATAGGACAGGACTCTGCTTGTGGTGGTGGTGGAGTAGACGGTGGACAAAGACTGGGATGAAACTCTCTGAATGGCCAGGGTTAAGGTGGAGCTGGGCGGGTTGCACGAATGAGATACTGAAAGGCAGAATCACAGAAAAGCACTGCGTTTTTAGGAACTAGCTCGCAAAAGGCAGGCAAGAAGACAGCTGGATCAAAATGATGATGGCAGAATGGGTTTGACACCATGGGATAGTGGAAGTGACAAAAAGATTAGAAAAGAAGGAACTACTTAAACATCCAGGACTGCAGGCAGATGAAGAAACGCTGATCTTCCTTATTGAAGTCACACAAAGGCTTCATTTTTATATCCTTTCCTCCATTTAGGTGCAAGACAAATTTTACTGTCCTGAATATACTTCTTGAACCACTACAGCAATGTGCCTTGGAATGCAAGACAGTTTCACAGTCCGTCCAGAGTAGTGTATGGTCAAATGTATCAAAAGCAGCAGTTCAGCCTAATAAGACACCTGCTAAAATCTGGGGCCAACAGCCAACTCAAACTCATGAGCTAACAATTTAAGGTTGAAAAATTCCTGGAAAACTTTTTCTTCCAATTATAGTTCTAATTATAGTACAGAGCATTTGTTATTGGTCTCCAGTTATAAGTCATAGCTGTATCCAGAATATTTCTTTTAGTAAAGCCTTCATGACCCTCAGTTCTCACAGCATCTGCCAATCATGTTGCTGCCGTCAAATTCTAAAATTGTTTCTTTCTGTGATTCTGTCAGGTGTCATTTCTGAATCAGACACGCACTTTGAATGTTAACAGTCCATTAAATGGCTATTATCAGTTGTCATCATTCAAGTATGCTTCCGAATGGACAAATTGCACCTACCAGTAGGTCAGAAGGGAAGTATTATCTATCCTAATGGTTAATGGGAACAAAGTAACCCAGATAATGTAGGTGACCTTTTGCAGTTGTGCAAATAAGTGCATATAAAATCTTTGCTGAGAGCCCAGTCAATGGCTGCCTCTCCCCAACCTTGGCTTCGCATATAAGCAACAAACCAGGGGGGATATAAGTATACCCACCCCTACCCAATGCCCCTTACCAAGGGCATTTCCAGACTGGAACAGAGTCTAGCCGTTCTCCATGAGACTGGTTTCAGAACCCGAGCTGTGCATTGAGGTGAGCCCCACTATGTTTAGCCAGTATATCTCAACTTCACGCATTAGCTCAAGCCCTTCCTCAGCAGAGAGGTCACATTCCGTGTTTCTAAAACCAGTCTTGGCAACCGGGGATTGGACCACCAGCGTCTCCGTCCTTGTTGGCCACCCAATCCACAAGGCACCAAACCACTATGGCCCATGTTGCTCCTTTGGGCCTTCCAGGCCCCATGGGCTAAAGCCTGACTACCACTCTCCCTCTAGCCCCCTCCCCCAGGTCTTGCTCCAGGGTGAAACCCCTCCACCACGGTAAGGTGGTGATTCACAGAAGGGAAATTACACCCTGATGGGTCTAATAGCCAAGACCTGTTTATATGCACTGGGTTAAAAAACAATGCAATTGCTCTTTAAGTCTCTCCTGATTAAACTAATTGCAGTGATTTCACTGAAAGGAATTTTACAGTCTGAAATGCTGATGTGACCCCTAATAGTGATTATTCAGGTTTATACTTTAGATTTCTGTCAGCTCACTAAGGCTGCTATAGTTTACCCTTCTTTACCCTCTACTTTCTTTTTCTCACTCCAACACACCCACGCATTCACGCTTCGGGTACAGTTGTCTTCAGTGGCCTGTGATTGACTTGACAAATGTGCTGTAGAGCAGCACTGACAATATATGCCCACCTGGTCTCATGGTGAAACCTGCTGACTTTTCTATCCGACACTCCTTCACCCCATCAATCACAGCGGAAATCTGAGGCGGCCATCATTCTCAATAAAAAGAATAAGCAAAGAAAAGGCTAGGTGTCACTGTCATCATCATGTGCATCGCTCTCTATCATCATTGTCCTCACTGATATTATTAGGATGATATATTTAGATTGTAGGTGGGTCTCAGTGAGGATTAACTTTAAAAATACCTTCCAAAAATACTTGTGAAACGTCACACTGATTCTGCAGCAGTCGTCTTTTTTTTTTTTTTTTACAATTCATGGAACATAACTAGACCTGGACTGGTCCTGTCAGACCCTGACATGGAGAAAATCATCCTCACCTTTGTGTCTTCACGCCTGGCCTGCTGTCACAGCCTGTTGACAGTCCTCAGGCAGGCTGCAGTAAGGCCACTGCACAAGCTGAGAACGCTGCCTGCAGGCTCCACCACAGCTCCCACATCACTCCTCTCCTGATTCTGCTTTCACAGAGCTGAGTTAGGTAACCCTTCACAAATCACAAATCAGTCATGCCATGGTGTTGCTCCAAGTTCCATAAAGGAGCAGTGACAGCCATTATACACCTCAGACGTGAGGTCATCCAAGGACCGCTTTATCTATTTAGACACAAATCAAAGGAAGATTTGACTTTCAGTGTGCATGAAAGAAAAAAATGAGCAGAAAAACCTGGCTGGGCTGATCCTAATGTTAAATATGTATGTACGGAATCTTAACCACCTTAGACTGTGTGTTTCAGTCATGCCAGTAATTCCTGTAAATTCATATATTTGCTAATTTTTCCAGCTTTTAGATAAATTGTATATAAAAGATGGACATAAGATCTGAAAAGTGGCCTACCTTGTGATTGACATGTTGCTAGCCTATGAGGGTGCAGTGTCCCTCAGGTTCTCAGTGAGACGACCCCCCCCACTTGTCACATCTGGTTTCAAAACACAAAGATGGTGACAACAAAACAATCAGCTCAAGACTTCACAACATGACTTCACTAACCAATGGGTGATGTCTTAATAGTTAATAACTTAACAGTACATCTTTTATATTCAGTCCATGCGATTTTACACACACGTACAAGAATCTAGATTTCCAGTATTGATATCATTATTGCAGGTATAGATGGTGTATTTCCACTAACAGAACACACTCTCTGAAATAGGAGAACAGGAAAAGTCAGTATCTGTGCCTACAGGTACAATCTATACAACTGTACCCCCTAGGGCTAATTATTTGTGCTAAAAAGGTACCTACACCTTCACAAGCAGTAAAAGGTCTGTATTTGCATAATTTATTCTAGATTTCAGGAGACAGTTTGTGTTTTGCCTAATGCAAAGAGGAAGAGCTGAGGTAAATTATTCCTTTAGTCTTATACTTTAATGTGTCACTGTTTCCTTTTAGCCACTTGTCTGATAAATGTCTGATACATTCTGACAAGTTTAACAAGTATCTTTCTTGTACAATGGTGGAACAGTGGACAAGGATGTTGGGTTAATTGGTCATCCTAAGTTTGATAATACTTTGAAAGGTTCTATACAAATGCCAAACCATTTCTAAGAACTGGCATTTACACCGACCAGGCATAGCATTATGACCACCTGCCTAATATTGTGTTGGTCCCCCTTTTGCTGACCATACACAGAAACTGTGATGCACTGTGTATTCTGACACCTTTCTATCAGAACCAGCACTGACTTATTCGACAATTTGAGCTACAGTAGCTCGTCTGTTGGATCGGACCACACGGGCCAGCCTTCGCTCCCCACCTGCATCAATGACCCTTGGCCTCCCAAGACCCTGTCGCTGGTTCACCACTGTTCCTTCCTTGGACCACTTTTGATAGATACTGACCACTGCAGACCAGGAACTCCTCACAAGAGCTGCAGTTTTGGAGATGCTCTGACCCAGTCGTCTAGCCATCACAATTTGGTCCTTGTCAAACTCGCTCAAATCCTTACGCTTGCCCATTTTTCCTGCTTCTAACACATCAACTTTGAGGACAAAATGTTCACTTGCTCCCTAATATATCCCACCCACTAACAGGTGCCATGATGAAGAGGTAATCACTGTTTTTCACTTGACCTGTCAGTGCTCATAATGTTTTGCCTGATCAGTGTATATAAGATCAATAAATCACACCTAATTTTACATCTGTTTTTAAAAGGTCCATTATTGCACCATTATACTGGGTGGCATGGTGGTGGAGGGCTGTGTCGCCTCACAACAAGAAGTGCCTGCATGGGTTTCGTCTGGGTACCCTGCCTTCTTCTCACAGTCCAGAGACATGCATGTTAGGCTAACTGGTGATTCTAAACTGGCCATGGATGTGAAGTAGGTAAAGTGTTTGAAATAGAGTAAAGCACTGTATAAATGTTTAGTAAAAATATGACCTGCAGTCTAAAGCGCTTGAGTGGTCCGTAAGACTAGAAAAGTGCCATTATATAAATGCAAGTACATTACATTAAGGTACAAAAATGGTCACCATAAGGTACAAACCACAAGAGTACAAGTAAGTACTCTCTGCCAAGGGTTACAGTGGCAGTTTGTTAGAGGGTTAGGGTTAGGGTTATTTTCTGGGAGTTTATGGACACACTTGCAATCTAAGGTACTCGAATACAACAGCTATATCATAAATCCTACCCTTACAAAGCTTCTGCACAGATTGCATATATGTCAATGGGATGCTGAGAATATTAGTGGTTGCACTTAAAAGCTGATGTAATGCAGTCCAGTGCACCACCACTCACAGCCACTCTGACCTTAATAATAAACAAATTAGTTTATCACTTTCCTGACATGAAAGTGCATAAAGGCTTTGTAAAAGTAAGATTTATGTTACTGGACTCCGCATGTCCACAAGTGCTTGGTGAGTGTAAAAATAGTTACACACAGATACGTGTGACGTACTAGTATATTAATCTCTGAAGGGCTGCACTGTTTAAAACAACTTTTCAGTTTTTATCTACATGAGTTTAATTCCTCCTGATATGAATGGCATGTCTATAATAAGCTGACAACACAGGGGTGCGTGAATGTGAGAGTGACAGATGAAGACAAAAGAAAACAGTGATAGTGAGAAAATAATGAGACACAGAGATTGTAAAGAGGCCTTTCCTGCCTCCTAGTGGTGTCATGGGTAATATTCAAAAAAAGAAAAATACAAACGCAGCTTCTCATGATCCGACCAGAAAGAGTGGCAGCAACATATTATTATGTAAGTTAGTCTCTGTATCAGTGCATTTGCATTTTAATGTAACATCCCAGTTTTGTAGGTATACAGATTCATGACATCATTACTTTCAGGTGGTGGTGGTGGTGGGGGGGGGGGGGGGGGGGGGGATTGCTATA
>VUQI01047137.1:32375-42646 GCA_015106735.1 Paratilapia polleni | reverse complement strand
CACTAAAATGCACTTTAAACGGTTGAAATGATGGTTTGTGTGTGACACCGTGTAACAGTTTACAGTTTGAAAACTGATTTTAAACTTCAGAAAGCAGATTTCCCCCCTCGCTTTCTAAAGCCACACACACTGGTAAACTTACAATAACACCCCTATTTAACTAAAACTTTCCCCTCATTTACAGAGAAAGAAGTGGAATTCAGATTCATTTTGGCACAAATTTGCTTGAAATTCAGTTGGAGTCACTGGGAGGAAAAACGTATCATTTTGCAGGCTGCTGGTTTCTTTCTCTTTCAAGAGGCCTTGTGTGTGTGTGTGTGTGTGTGTGTGTGTTGACTGTGTCGGTGACGTAACGGCCCCTGGGCTCCTCTCTCTCTCACACACACACACACACACATGCGAACACAGTCGGGCAGCAGCAGCAGCAGACGCTCAGTGCTGCTCTCAGTGTGCGGAGCGGAGGAGGAGGAGGACAGCACAGGCTGTAGTTATGCCTCAGCTCCGGGAATATATATCTCCTGTAGCTCTCTCTCTATCACAGCGCTGCTTTTTCTCCTTTTTCTCTCTGCGAATTCACTTTTACCCACCTCTTTTTTTAAAAAGAGAAGCCCACAAGGAAAGCCAGCCGTGCGTCATGGTGCGACTTTGCGCATTATTTCTGGATCTTTTTTTAAAAAGTGATTTCTGTCTGCCTGGACTATAATGAAGCGCTTCTTCTGCGTGGAGTGGAAGAGAGGGAGCGTTCCGTACTCCCTGTCTCCCTCTGAATATTTGGCTGCAGCTGCTGCTGATCTGCGTGAAGCCGCTGAATAAATCGGTGCTCTCTAAAAAGAAAAAAGGGGGTTGCAGTAAGCGGCTTTTTTTTCTCCTCTGCTTCTGACAATGTGCCAAGTCCATCCAACACGCAGGATCCCGGTGATTTGCGGTGGTTTGTATTTTTTTCTTTTCAAGGATTGATTATTTTTGTGAGGGATTTTTAAATTTTTGGAATTCAAAGTGAAGGTCAATGGAGAGATTTGCGCATCCCCTGTGCGTCACGGTCCCATTTTTACACCAAATAACGGCGGTGCGCCTTTTTTTTCCCTGCTCGCCTGTGTGCTTGTGTGAGCGTGTGTTTGTGTCTGTGTGAGCGCCTCTACCTCCTTTTTTTCTCCCCTCTTTCCATACAGTGAGAACTCGCTCCTTCAGTTGTTTTTTTTTTTTGTTGTTGTTTTTTTTTTTTGTTTTTTGTTTTTTTCATCCCCATCCTTTCCATCCAAGGCTCGTGTGGCAAAGTTAAATGCTGGATCTATATTTCAGCGACCTTTTTTGGCTGTAAAAATGCTGAGCGGCGTCCTCTTGCTGAGCGTCCTCACGGTCACCAGCCTGTCACCGTCCGAAACGGAGAGCCGCAAAACTTCAGCCTCCAAAGATATCTGCAAGACGCGCTGCGCCTGTGAGGAGCGAGAGAACATACTGAACATCAACTGCGAGAATAAAGGATTTACCACCGTCAATCAGTTTCAGGCGCCCCCGAATAAAATCTCACAGCTTTTTCTAAACGGAAACTTCCTGTCACGGCTCAGCGCAAATGAGTTTGTCAATTTCGGCAATGTCACCTCACTGCATCTGGGGAATAACGGCTTGCAGGAGATCCGAACGGGCGCTTTTAATGGGCTCCGCTTCCTTAAGCGGCTCCACTTGAACAACAATAACCTGGAGGTGATTAAAGAGGACACCTTTGCAGGACTGGAGAGTTTGGAGTATTTACAGGCAGACTATAATTATATCAGTGCCATAGAGCCGGGTGCTTTCAGTAAGCTGAATAAGCTTAAAGTGTTGATCCTCAATGATAACCTGCTGTTGTCTCTGCCGCCTAATATCTTCCGCTTTGTGCTCCTTACCCACTTGGATTTACGCGGCAACCGACTCAAGATGCTGCCGTTTGCTGGGGTCCTGGAGCACATAGGTGGCATCATGGAGATTCAGCTGGAGGAGAACCCATGGAACTGCACCTGTGATCTAATCCCCCTCAAATCCTGGCTGGACACCATCTCAGTGTTTGTGGGGGACATAGTGTGCGAGACGCCATTCAGGCTGCATGGCAAAGACATCACACAGCTCATAAAGCAGGATCTGTGCCCACGCAGGAACGCAGGGGAGCGTGTTCACCCACCCTCTGACTCTCACTTTCAAGGGGCCCTGCCCCCGACCAACCACCCTGGCATTATCACCCCCACCCGAGCCCCAAAAGCTTCCCGCCCGCCCAAAATGCGCTACAGGCCCACCCCTCGCCTCTCAAAGGACAAACACGTCTTTGGGCCTATAATGGTTTACCAAACACGCTCCCCCGTGCCCATGCTGTGTCCCAGCGTGTGCGTTTGCACGTCACAAAACCCCGACAGTGGACTGAACATCAACTGCCAAGAGCGGAAGTTGCATAACATTACTGAGCTGAACCCCAAGCCCTCCTACCCAAAGAAACTCCACCTGACTGGTAACTACTTACAGGTGATTTACAGAACTGATCTGACTGAGTACAGCTCGCTAGAGCTGCTCCATTTAGGGAATAACAGGATAGCAGTGATTCAAGAAGGTGCATTTGAGAATCTAACAAACCTCAGACGGCTCTATCTGAATGGGAATTACATTGAATCACTCTCTCAGTCTCTCTTCACTGGCCTGCAATCGCTCCAGTACCTCTATTTGGAATATAACATCATCAAGGAAATTTTACCGCAAACATTTAATTCTCTGCACAACCTTCAGCTGCTTTTTCTCAACAACAACTTGTTACGATCGCTCCCAGACAATGTGTTCGGGGGCACGATGCTAACAAGACTCAACCTGAGAAATAATCATTTCTCCTACCTTCCGGTTCAAGGTGTGCTGGACCAGCTGTCGGCATTCATTCAGATCGACCTGCAGGAGAACCCCTGGGACTGCACCTGTGACATTGTGGCGCTCAAAAACTGGATGGAGCTGTCCAGCACCAGCGTGGTGGTTAATGAAATCACCTGTGATTCACCCTCTAAGCATGCAGGGCGCCTGCTGCGCTCGCTTCGCAACGAAGCCATCTGCCCTGAGCCCATCGAGGTGCCCCCACCGCAACACGCCCCACCTACAAAAGCCCCTACATTAATAAGTCCTCGCACTGAAGCCCCCACCCCCTCTTCCTCTTCTTCTTCCCCCTCTTCTTCCCCCTCTTCTTCTTTTAGCTCAGTCAGCCCCACTGAATCCCGTCTCCACACCCCTGAGTTACACCCCGAGGTCCCCCTTTCAGTCCTGATACTTGGGCTTCTTGTTGTTTTCATCTTGTCCGTCTGCTTTGGCGCTGGCCTCTTTGTTTTTGTTCTAAAACGGCGCAAAGGGGTCGAGCACGTCCCCACGGGCGCCAACAACTTAGATCTCAACTCTTTCCAAGTGCAGTATGGCTCCTACACTCCCGAACCAACCCAAGACAAAAGTTCTGAAAGCCACGTTTATAACTACATCCCCCCACCCGTGGGCTCCATGTGCCAAAACCCCATTTACATGCAGAAAGACGGTGAACAGGTGGCATATTACCGCAACCTGAAGGAGCTCAGCTTCGGGCCCCTGGACACAAAGAAGGATGACGTCCTTACCCGCAGCCCGGGGGCCTACACCATCAGCACAGTGGATTTTATGGATAAATCTCCAACGTCATGTGGCTTGGCCACCCTGGAGCCTCCTGAGATGTTGTATCAAAACTTAGGGGAGAGGCCCAACAAAGAACTCCCCACAGCAGCGGGCGCCCCTCCGTTTACTTACAACTTTTGCACTCTGCCTAAGAGACCTTGCATCGTGCCCCCCTATGAGGCTGCTACAGCAAGGAGGCACATCACCAACCAGGACAGGGTGAACAAAACTGTGCTGTACGGCACCCCGAGGAAATACTTTGGGCCCGAACACCTTTCCAAAAACAACGAGCACCCACTCCTGCTGCCTGGGAAGCTAAAAACAGAACCAGACTACCTGGAGGTTCTGGAGAAACAGACTGCCATGAGCCAACTGTAAGATAGCGACAATGGCCCACACAGGGTTCTGTGCAGCATTCATAATAATCACGCAATTACTGTAATAATAGCCCTCTCTATATATCTATCTTATCTATCTGTGTTCAGTCCTACATGACGGACTGGAAGTGAACAGAAGCCTCTGATGATCTTTTTTCTCTCTCCTGCTTTTCTTCTCTCTCTTTTTTTCTTTCCAAGATGTATAAAAGGAATATAAGAAGTATATTATTATGCAGGTCTATTTTTTTCTCCTGGAAGGTATAAATTATTTCTTCATTTCTGGAAAAATGAAATTCTAAAAAGACTTTGATGACAGCAGGTATCTAAAATGGGCAGGACTGTGTATAAAACTGTATTTTATTTTCCCTGTGACAAACAGAAAAAGTTATTCTTTGTAGAAGAGGAGTGACATTCCTGTACATATTTAGCCTACACAGATAAATGGTGAGTGTTAAAACCATAAAAGAAAACCTTTTCAAAACCCAACAAGCGGCGAAATCTTACTATACTTACTCCAGAAAGTGCCTTTGCACTCAACTATTTTATCAACGATGCTCTCTGCAAAATGGAAATGTCTTTTTTTTTTCAAAGTGCTGTATTTTAAAGAAATCTTTATGTAAAATAGAAGATTTATTTGTCCGTTTAAACAGAAAAAAAAAAGAAAAAAAATGAACTTGAGACTGGGTGTGAAATGATATCTCGGTTCTTGACAGGGAAGACCATGTTATTTTGCTTTGTGTCTTTGGAGATGTACAACTTCTAGAGAACATTGTATGCTATAGGGGAGCAATACAGTGCGGCGAAACAACGCAATTAAATTTTCACTGAAGCACTTTGTCAAGATCCTGAGCTGGGGGTGAATTTTGTTTCCACTGTGCATGGTTATTTTTGGGACGTGGCGGTGCGCCGTGCTGACTACTGTGTGTGTGTGTGTGTGTGTGTGGTGGAAGCTGGAGACAATGAAAATAGAGCCTGCCTGCAGCTCCTCCTCCTCCTCCTCCTCCTCTCTCACTCACTCTCTCTCTAATGAAATGTGATGGGTCTTCTAATGATTGACGAGATTTTTTTTTTTTTTTTCGTTTTTTGCTGCAGCTGAATGATATCCACTGCTTTCTCACCAAGCACCAGACATCCATGGATGTTTTCTGGATTAAATCTGCTCGGACAGTCATTTGCTGACTCTCTAAGGAGTTTACAGAGGTGTTGTCAAAGGTCATGAATGACTAACCAGATTTAGCCCAAAAAACCAGGTGTGTTGCTTACTGGGTGGAGTCTGGGTTCAGGTTTGCTGTCTGTCTGGCGGCGTTACAGAGGAACACTGGCTAAACATGTCTAAGCACGTCTCAGACTGCATTAACTGATTTTGGTTTAACTTGAATAAATAGGAAAAAAAATAACCTTAAGAGATCTAAATCCTAACCCTGGGCTATCAGAATAAATATTTTGGGCTCTCACAAGTCTTGACGATCAGGGATGTAAAATAAGTATTCTGACACACATCAAAAACCTTTTTGATTTGTTTTTGTAGAACATCAGGTTAGGGTCAAGGTTACTTCCTTGATCTCAGAGGGTTAAAGAACTGAATTTGGTCGAAAGGTGAAAAGTCACGATTTTTACAGTTCTACAAAAACTCGTATTCAACCTGATTTTAACCTTGAATCCATTTGTATCTGTGGACAAGTTTTCTGTTGATTAGAGATTGAAAAAGGCAATGCTAACTAGTCAAACTGGCTATGTACCACTTATGAGACAGATTTTACAGCAGGGTAAAATCTGGTTCAATTTGCTTCAGACGTGCTGGTCTAGATGTATACATCACACGAAACTGCTGTTTCAAAAATGCACAAAGAAGTGTCTGTTTTTGATGTAACATTTGATTGACCTTTTATTTGGCTGTGAAATGGCTGTTGTCAGACAGCGACCCAACATCCACTCCAGGTACACAGACGGTTTTTTAAATTAAAAAACATATTTGTGTTATTTACATATATCTAGATGTGAATTATGCTTCCAATGGGGCTATGTCCCATTGTGTGTTTCACGGTGAGATCTTTTGCGTGAGCCTCTGGACAATCAAAACTTACTATATTCATATAAACATCCTTTTATAGGAGAAAAAAACGGCCTTAATGATATTAGTCTGTACCTGGAGAATTGTGCTTGCATTTTTCAAACACCAGCAAAGTGTAATGTAGACATCTACGCTACTATCAGTTTTGAACTAACTGTTTTTTTCTTTTAGTTTTTCCAGCGTCCTGAAAAGATGAATTTTCAGCTTTCACTTTTCGACCAAATTTAGACATAAAGGAATCCCTTTTTAGAGGCCATGACTGCAAAAAATGTCCATGTACTTCTGGGGCTTGGTGGGTAGGGTCTCAGCTGATCACCTAAGGAGTTTGAAGGAAGAAGAGTGTACTTTCCCTTTTTCACTAAATGTAGACTTCTTTTTCTAGACATCGTTTTCACCTTTCACTTCATAACCTCTTAACATCCACCTGGTGGCTGGCAAACCACTTAAGGGTAGAGTTAGGGTCAGGCTGCATTTTTAGCAATATAGTGAACAAGCATAGTCTCAGAAACTAGAAAATATTACCTTTCAAGTCTCTTACATACTTTTTGGCCTTATAGTTTATCTTTTTTAAGATTTCCATTTACTTAAATCAAATAGGTGAAACCTCTATATAAAGGAGCTGATGTGAACCAGCCTCAACCCTCAACTGGTCACCAGCAATCGCGTGGATGTTAAGAGGTTAACCAGATGTCAGTGTTTTGTAGCTGTCTGTCAAAGTTTCAACTTCTTTACAAGACGTTTTTGCTGGGTGGGTTCTTCTTCCCGGCTGACTCAGCCTTTCAACGTTTCCTCGAAAATCTCCATCCATCCTCACAGTGGCTCAATAGGAGGGTCAGTATTTTCTTCAGCAGGGTCAAGGATGTGTCAGAATATCTCTCAGCGCTGATTGTACTGTCTGAAAAGAAACCAGCTGGTCTCAGGAGAGCTATGTAAATAGAGAATTTGGCTTTTTTTTTTTTTTTAACAACTGCTTCTTCTTGAGCATTCTAGTCTTGCAGGAGAGAAGAACTGTCATTAATGTAGTAATTAGCAGTAGTGGGTAGCCCCTTGTGGGTAACAGTAAAAGGAAATGTGCCTGTTCTCAAAATAGAGGGTAGGCTGCAGTATGCAGAGGGCTGACAGCATTTCTCCACATCTTGTGCCAGCTATCTGAATCCAGAATGCTGCTTCGTGGACTTTGCAGAATTGTTCCAAAAGTAGCAGTAATGTTTCGCAAAGCAGTAAAAGAAAATGTGTTCTGCAGCATTAAGAGCTCTGATTTTCCATGACAGCAAGCTGCTGTTGGAAAATAACTGGTGTTTGTGTCATTCCCCCCCCCCCCATACATATCTTGGCCTGTCCTCCTCTCGTTCCCAGGCGTGCGACATGGATGAACTCTGCAGGCCGCTCTAATGCTAATTCTGTTTTCTGTCCTTCAACCCAAGTTGACATTGGCTCTTTGTATTCTCTGTGAATGGCTTCCCAGCGGCTGAATTCTTCTCTTCCCCCCACTTCTTCCTTTTGTATGTCCCTGGCCTGCCGCCCTCCTTCACCTCCTCCTCTGTCTTTTGTCCTTGTTTTCTTCCCCCTGCTGGATAACTGCTGGCTATTGTGTTGCTGTCCAGGGTGCTGAAATGTTGTCGGTAACAGGGCATCGTTCCAATCTGACGGCTGGGACCTGCAGAGAGTCTCATGCCAAGGAGATGAGTGAGTTTTTACTCCATTTTCTTAAAACTGTTGTGCTTTCTGGTGTTTTTTTTTTTTTTCTTTAGCAGGAAGTCTAACTTTGTTTTAATTTAGCTAGAAATCCTTCTTTAAAAATAGGTCTGCTTAAGCTTAAAGGCATTGGGGAGAGTCATGCATATTGCATGTGTGCGGGTTACATTTGCTGCTTTGAGCCTTTGTGGTGATCTCTACATGGTCTGGTTGCACTCAAGGACTGTGTCTTATGAGAAAGTTAGAAAAAAAAATAGCAAGTGGACTCTTTGAAAAACAATCATGCTGAAAGAAGGATACATATACACTTATCATTGCTGGTGTGTTTTTTTTTCTTTGTTTGGTTCATGTGAGCAAAACCCTGCTGTTTAAGAGGAAGTGAGATGGCTTTTTTACTATAATTTCTACGTGTTATGACATTGTCATTTTTGGTGGCTGTGATTTGGAAATACATCTTTATGGCTACATACAAAAAAAACTTAAGCGGTGATGACCAAACGAATTAACAACAAGCCAACAGTTAAGCCAGATTACACAATTTCATTACAAAAATGTATTTGGAGGCAAACCTAAGGACGGTATTCCTAATATAACAATGATAATAACAAAGCAACTTTGACAGACAGGCACAAGCAGAAAGATTCAAAGGGTAAATTTAAACAAAGAGCCAAGCTTTAAAGTCAAGCAAAAGGCATAAATAAACAAGGTTCAAGACAGAAAACTAAAGTAAAATATGCATCAGTGAAAGCCTGAAAGCAGGCAACACAGAAAATCCCCGGGACAACTGAAAGATGATAACCAGACATCACATGTGCAGGCACTTGAAAGGAGGGACAGATACGCTTGCTATGATAAATTATGAAATAATATGTTCATAAGGCGCTCCTCTGTAAATAATAACCAATGACATTGCGACAAATAGTTAATAGCATCAAGCGCTCAGCATGGTAAGGTGTTGGTAGTCCTTAGGTGCTTAGCCTTAGCTACATCCACATGACATAGATGTGTACTGTCACCAGGGGGCAGTGCCGAGAATATGTGGAACAACTTCTGCTGTAGTCTACTCTTATTCATTTTTGTAGGTTTCTTTTTTTTTGGTCCTGTCGCTCAGTCCCTGCCACGGAGAAGACAGAAGTCATAGCAGACAAAGAACTTCTTTGTAGTGAAGTGAAACAAGTAAACCATCCACTGCAGCCACTATCTGTGCTTCTCATGCTGCTTGTGTCACTTCCTTCTCTGTTCAAGCCAAATTTTCAACCAATCAGCATTAGACCTATGCATAGCGCCATTTCCAAATGGCTACGCGCTGTTGTGTTTTAAAGGATGGAAGGGTGTCTCTATAGCCTCTGCATAGGTTGAAATCCTTCAATATCTCTCTCTGTGGACAAATGGACACAATTGTTGAGACCATGAATCCCATATCAGCTGTTTGCAGCTTGCAACAGTAATCTGTGTTCTGCTCTGCTCAGACGCGTAGCATAGCAGAACACGAAACTTTTGTGGACCCGGTGCAGGTTCTGCCCTCCTGCTCGCTGCAGACCTCCAATGCAGAACCAGGACTGTTGTTACCAGCTGCAGTTCAAGCAGCTGGAGTTGGAGTTCATCTGGCTGCAGAAAAAGACTCACTGGAGAAGCAGCTGCATGAAATCTAGCACCACCACAACAGTAACCTGGCCAATAAGCCTGCTGGTAGGGAAAACAACAGGAAGGGCCTGGGCTAGCTGGTTAGCAGCGACTGAACTTTCAAAATAACAACAAAAGGAGAGGTGCACCAACACATCACAAACAGTGACTTTTTAAATGGTCCCCAGCTATGAGCAGCTTGTCCACGTCCCTGGTGGTGGGAAAAATCCTGTCAGTAGCATACTTTCTCAGACTTTTTCTGCTAACCAAAGTTTCTAGAGCTGTTTACAAGTGATCTGATCTTTTTAGAGACATTGCTACGTTTCAAATAGTTTGATGAAAGAAACTAAGGAAAGTAAGAACCAAGCCTTACTTCAAGTCATCTGAAAATCACTGATACTGAAGGTTTTTTTTTTTTCCTTCTTCATATCCATATCAGCTGTCCCAGAATGTGTCCATTTGTCTGGTGAGAACTGGGCTAATTACATCATTGGATCTTTGGATTGTGACCCCTCCAGTATTATTCCTATAAACTAGTATTACCAGGCAGGAGCCTCACTTTCAGCAGAGTTTTGAGATAATATGGTTTGCAGCTAAAATGTGTTCCTGAGCAAACACACGGCAACTCTGAACAAGTGAAAAAAAAGAAAAAAGAATCTTTCTCCTTTAATATTGTTTTGCTGTTCCTGCTGCATGAAATACCTCATTTACTCCAAATCCTCATATTTTCTCTACCTGTTTCCCCTCTTTTTCTCCGTCTCTCTCCCTCTCTCGCTCACTCATGGCCCCTTAACTTTTTTTGAGACACCGTATCGAGTTGCTTTCATCCGTGGTTTCTGGTGCAAAGGCGCACGGCGTGCAGGGGG
>VUQI01047137.1:12309-26423 GCA_015106735.1 Paratilapia polleni | reverse complement strand
TTGTCCGTGTAAAGGGTTGAATGTCAGAGGTGTTTGAAGCAGTCAGGCAGATTGTGTTCCTATGCAGTCTCAGGTCTCCGTTTGCCTGAGGTGTGTTAGCTGATTGTAATCTGATGGAATCCTGCAGAAAAAATTTTTTTTAATTCACTTTGACTTAGAATATCTGTAAGTGACAGCCAAGGTTCAGTGGACAGGCTTATCTGTTATGCAAGATAATTGGTTAAAAATGTATGGTAACATACTAGTTACTAAATAACACTGCTGCTTTTTTTGGAGATGAAAAGGTCGTGTCAGGAGATAGGAGGCTCATTTGGTTTCAAGACATTCAAGCTCTTACATGCTGCTTTACTCTGATCAAGGTTCTTGTACTTTCCCTTATCAGTTTACAGGATTGGATATCAGAGATGTTGAACCTGGTTGTATCTGTTTCAGGGCTGGAAGTGATACCACTTTGATCCAAAATGCTTTGCTATTAGATGTAAGAGGTTGTCTGACAAGTTATATTGGATCATGTCTGCAGTGTGAGAGTATACTTCATTACTACAAAACAACACAGGATTTTAACTCATAAATGACACTGTGAAAAAACGGGTTGAATTTTTTTTTTCTTTTCACTTCAAACGTTAATCACACCGAGTTTTCTTGCTAAAGAACTATACTATATACAAATACTAACTATGCATTTAAGAGATATTTCTTTCTCGTTTTCAGCAGAATTTAAATATATTTCCCTACCATTCCAGGCAGCCGGTCTATTAATGTCTGAATGGGCAGTGCATGACAGGAATGGTAAAATAAATCAGATATTAACTGAGGACTTGCAGTTTAAAGCCTTTCTTCACCCATTTTCCACAAGTTATTCTAATAATTCCCAAATTGGTTCCCTCACTTATAAATTTAATGTGCCAAAACACTGAAAAACAACCAAACAAACAAACAAAAACAGTGGTATCGCCTCATCAATCCAAACTAGGGCTGTCATGATAGCAAATTTTTACTTCATGATTAAAAAAAAGAATAAAAACATGATAACAATATTATCACAATGAATAATAAGTAATAGCAATAGTGCTATCAGTCACATTCTCTTTATTGTGTGTCTTTGGCAAATTGGCAAATTAATTAGACTCAAACTACAAGTGCATGGAGGGGGCAAGAGCATGAGTAAATTTCTGTATGTGCAAAAACAAGAACAATTATGTCAGTAATGCAAATATAATAATATTGTGAACGATATCAATATTTCATTTTTAAATATCACGGTTGTTGTCAGCACAGTTATCATGACACACCTACACCAAACAAAAAGGAAATATATATGGATCCTAAGAATAATTCAGTTTATTAAAACTTGGATCTTATTTTCTGTTTTTGGCCTTCATTGCTATTGTTTCTGATAAAACCTAGAAAAAGATCTTGGATCATCATGAAAATGTTAAAAAAAAAAAAAAAAGTTAAAGAAGGGCAAGAAACCCAAGTGAAATGTAATTATTATTCCCACATTGCACTCTAAATCTGTGTGCTTGCATAATAACCTGCTCATAATAACCTGCACATTTCAGTGTTGTTTGCTCTTCAGTGTAAGGTTTGGTAACGCAGCACTTAGTTTAAAACCTCTGCTTCTGTTTCTGCTTTTAGCAAAGAAACTACTGTCCTAGATCTCAGCAATTAGCTGAGAAAGCAAGACCAGAATAACAAGTATTCAATCTTAAATGTAACCACAGTCTTCTCCAGGTCCTCCTTCAGGATTTTTCGAAAGCTTTTAGCCTCGATCCACGTCATCAGTCTTTTTTACCCCTCTTAGGTCTAAGTTATCCTCAGTGATGACCATAACCCCTAACAGAGCCTCTTTGATGCTGAAATTTCCAAAGAAATGAGCCCTTGAACTCTCATACTACTGTTTTGCATTCAGTAACCAAAACTGTTTTACATTAACTAACCTATGTACAGTGGGGGAAATAATGATTTGATCCCCTGTGGAATTTGTAAGTTAAGACAGAATATCAAGCACAAATCCTGAAAGAAACATTTTACATAAAAGTTATGAATTGATTTGCATGTCATTGAATGAAATAAGTATTTGATCCCCTACAACCCATCCAGAATTCTGGCTCCCTCAGATTACCTGTGTGCCCATGTGGTACAGAGATTACAATGAATCAGTCAATTACAGATACTCCTGATCTTAACTGTCTATGGGCAGCTGTAGTATAGAGCGCTTTGAGTACTAAACTGAGTAGAAAAGCGCTAAATAAGTACCATTCCATTTACCAACTCTTTGTGTGTATAAAGCACACCTGTCCATAGAATCAGTTTCTTCTATTCCAACCTCTCCACCACCATGGGCAAGACCAAAATGCTGTTAAAGGACATCAGGGACAAGATTGTAGACCTGCACAAGGCTACAAGACCATCAGCAAGAAGCTTGTTGAGAAGGTGACAACTGTTGGTGCGATTATTCGGAAATGGAAGAAATATAAAATGACCATCAATCGCCCTTATTATGTTTTGGTGCTGTTTTTCTGCTAAGGGTACAGGACGACCTCACCGCATTGAGGGGCCAATGGATGGACCATGTACCATAAATCTTGGACGAGAACCTCCTTTGCTCAGCCAGAACACTGAAGCTGGTTCGTGGATGGGTCTTCCAGCATGACAATAACCAAAAACATACCACCAAGGCAACATTGGAGTGGCTAAAGAAGAAGCATATTAAGGTTATGGAGTGGCCTAGCCAGTCTCCAGACTTCAATCCTATAGAAAATCTGTGGAGGAAGCTGAAGCTTCAAGTTGCCAACCGGCAGCCAATAAACCTAAAGGATTTAGAGAGTTTCTGTAAAGAGGAGTGAGCCAAAATCCCTCCTGAGATGTGTGCAAACCTGGTGACCAACTACAAGAAATGTCTTACTGCTGTGCTTGCCAACAAGGGTTTCTCCACCAATCAATTTATAACTTTTATGTAATGTGTTTTTTTCTGGATTCTTGGATGACATTCTGTCTCTCTCCATTAAAATCAAACTACGATAAACATTAGAGACTGTTCATTTCTTTGTGAGTGAGCAAACTTACAAATTCAGCAGGGGATCAAATAATTATTTCCCCCACTGTAAATGACAAATGAGTGAAATTGATGTTGTTTATTGTTACATCATCCTCTTTACAGTGAAGCCTACCTCAGTCCTGTAAGGTCTAGTCATCCATAATCAAAGGTAACTCTAATCATAAAAATATGTTTTGGAACCAAACAAAAATGACTTTTTGGGGAAAAAAATGTAAATTTGACATGTATCAGTTAGAATGTTAATTGTTCATCCCCTGATAGCCTACACTTAAGAGAACAATTTTTAAAGCCAAAACATAAATATTCTGAGCACAGGTTTAGCATTAAAGACTGGGGTTAGGGGGACTTTAGATGGTTATGTAAACTTAGTGGTTTCATCTGGATGGGGTATTCCTGTATTTCTGCAGCTAGTTGATTGTGAGTCTGTCTACATCAGTGGATGTAACACATGCTTTCCTTGGACTTTTAGCTGGGTGTATGTGCTAAACTGCTGTTGGGATTAGGTTTTCTCTCCAATCTTGAGTTTCCATCAAGGTCAAAAGGAGTCTCGACGGGCAGACACTTCCTGTGACAGGAGGATGTAGAGAGAGGAGAATCAATTACAGTCAGAGAGCGACATGGTGGGAGAGAGTATAGACTGGTTAAGATGTAGAGAGGCTAGAAAAACAGCATAGAGCACTATAGTGGAGGCCAGGACTGAGGAGGAGGAAGAGAAAATGCAGAGAAGAGAATCAATACACTTGGTTCAATAGGCCGATTGGACTTGGTTTTGCTAAAAAGGACTCCTATTCATGTGTGCGTAGGAATGAATGTTTGTACTATAGTGTGTTTGGACACATGGTTCAAAGGTGTTTGTGTGCATTTTAGTGTGTGTGTGTGTGTGTGTGTGTGTGTGCGTGCGTGTGTTTTACAGTGCTACTTATCTCCAGGTTTCTTAATCTGGTCACTGTCGGTCACAAGGGGTTTACCTCGATTTTATAGTTATAGGGAAAGTGGCCGCATATGACTTCCATATAGCCGAGAGGTGTGAGAGACACACTGAAAGGCAAGAAAAAAGAAGGGAGGTAGGCATGCTAAGTAAAGAAACCATGCAGAATAGAGACACAGAGAGAAAGGAACTACAAATTAACACAGCCCACCCTGAGGCTGGTTCAGTCATTTAGAATTAATTTGCTCTAATGGAGACGCCTCACTTTAAATCACATGAATCAGTGCAGATCTGCTCTTCAACTTGTTGTTAGCTGTTTACTGGAACTGTGTTTACACAGGAATAAAAAAAATCATATCTGATCTTTTCGTATTGTAGTGATGAACATGAACCAACCTTACTTTATACTTTGAATCTGATTGAAGCCATTTGCCTCGTAAGTAACCCAAGAGTGACTCCTGATCAGTTGTCTTTGTACAGGGTTGTGCAAGAAGCAGATTGTATGTGGCAGCCTCATTACTTACAGCCAAGACCCAAGAATAGCACCCTGGATAAGGTTAGTGTTTTGGAATTTACTAGCAAATCCCTGCGCTATGTGCGGGTCTTCGCTTTGGTGTTAGGTCAATAAACAACTGTGCAGAACATCATAATTACTTTGTCTTAATTGTGATTTCATAAAACGTGTCACGGATTTTCTTTTTAGTAAGTATATGTATATATATTGTCTGTGTTTCATACAGGTGGGTTTTGCAAGGCCTGCAGCGCTTGATTCAGCACTAAAAATGTGACATATTTTTAGTTTAACAATTTTATTATTACATGTAATTCCATTTATCATGTCAACAGTGTTCCAGTCTTACAGTCAATATCACGTAGTTTTGTACACTAGTCAGCACATGCAGTAAATAACCACAAACAAATGCTTTATTGGCACATCATACAAGAACATATCACTTTAAGTGATGTGTTTTTATAGTGCTATATTTCGATAATCAGTGGCCATTCAGCTGCACCAGGAAGATGAAACACCGTTAAAACACGTAGCGTAATGAACGTAGAACGTGCACAAAGTAAACGAACGTAGAATGCACACACTAAACATAAACAAACGTGCACACGGTGAACGCAGTCGTAAGGTCGCCGTTCGATGCTCAATTGAACTGTCAAATGTACAAATATATACGTGTATATTAATGTGGAATTTGTATAAAATATTTGTATATGCCACATAGATGTTGGCACTCACAGTGCCCTAAGGCAATGTTTATATAAAGTTTCATCAAGATTGGTCCACTTGTCTAGGAGGAGATAGGGAACATACATGCATACATACATATATACATACGCTACGATCATTATAGTATGATGATATGCAGATAGTGTTACACTTTCTCCCCTGCCAGACTTTAAGATTTAAAAAAAACAAACAAATAAATACATAAAAATTGCAAGACCTCTTTTAACCTGTTAACATCCACCAGCTCACCAGTGAACCGTTTAGCGGTAGGGGTAGGCTACATTGTAGCCAAGCATTCAGTAGTTGAAGAAACTAGAAGATCCTATCTTTCCAATCAGTTTTTAAATTAGAATTGTTCTGTTTTAATATTTTGCTGTGGGTATGGCAAAAAGAAAAAAGAAAAATAAAAAACCCGTATAAAAGTCTAGATATGAGGCCAACCCTAAACGGACCAGCAGGTGGCTGTAAAAAGGTTAAGCCCCTTATAACTGGAACTGCAGTTTTTCATATTTTCATAAATAATTAGCTCCTTGAGGTATAAGTCATCGTGGGTGATTACCCCAACACTAACCCTAGTTTTGAAGGGAGAGCAATTTTCAGAAGCCACATATCACATATTCTGATAGCTTAGGTTTAGGACTCAGGGTTAGGGTACTTATCATTACATGATACATACATTACATACATATCATTTAGGCCTCTCAGGGTTTATGGCATATGCTTTGAATTTAGGGTTAGGGTGGGGTTCTATTTTAGTCCCATGCTAAACAGGTAGATTTTCAGGAACACTGAACCTTTCAATGATTTATTTTGGCATTACAGTTTCTGTTAAAAGCTTTTTTTATTTGGGTATTCCAAATATTTGAAAATTCTATTAAAAGCGTTATGTATTCAGAGTCACAGTATATCCCCTGCAGACCCCGCTTTAGTCAGTGCTTTTATTTTGAATGAGGGGGAGAGGGCAAAGAGGAAGGACTGGTGCTGAAAGAAAAAAGAATAGCTAAGACTAATAGCAGTGATTTGGGACATGAAGGGAACACAGAGGAAGCAAAACAAGAAGTGACAGTAGGGAGAAAGAGGGAGGAAATGGTAATTAATCTTTAAAAAAAATGAACAAAGGGTATCGCAGTCAGAAAGAAAGAAAAGCAAAAAAAATCAAATTAAAGGGAAAAACTGAAAGAGTGAAATGAAATTAGTGAAGCAGTTAAGGGAAAGGAAGATATGATGAAAGAAAGAAACAGATGAACAGCAGAAGGATGCGTCACAGCATTAACTAACCCTGGCACGTTAGCCTGAGGATTGGGTTACAGTTAAATCAGTGGGACTTAAAGAGTCAAATAAAATGTCAAAAAGAAACATTTGTCATTACGATTTCCATATCACTACTAAACCCATTTTTCATAAGGAACATCTTTAACAGAATTATTACTGTGGGTGACAAGTACAATTTGCAAATACATTACGGATTAATTATGAGTTTGTGATGAAAAGATGGAGGAAAGGGAAGGAGGAAGGTCAGCAGGAAGCAGAGTGAGAGGGGAAGAAAAGTAGAGCAGGGGCTTTAATTTTCCTGCTCTTCAAATTTTATAGTCCTGTAAGGTTCTCAAATGCAGTTTGGAGACCAGATTTACAGTAAAAACACATTTAAAACTCACAATAAAGCAATAAAAGCCCATTACACTGAAAGCAAAGTAAAATCCTAAACTAATCCCCTCTGCATGCACCTCCAGCTCGTAAAGCTGCTTCACTTTAGAAAAACAGAGCAGTCGATAGTTATTTTATTGTTGGAGGCTGTATAGACAGTAAATGAATGAAAGGATGAATGAATATCAGTCCATGGTTTATCTCTGATTGCTTGTATTTCAACCCAGGGCGCAGCACACAGTGGGGATAATCTTCCTTGACTCCTCAACACTCAGTTTTTTCCTTCTTAAGGTAACGCACAAGCCTTCTGGGAAGCAGCAAACTGCTATCATTCACCCACTGATTGACTCATTCACTTGTTTAGTCGATTCTGTTCATTACAAACTGTTTTTCTTGCTTCACGTTGATTCTCTCTTCTCCCTGCAACTTCTACGATTGAATTTTCGTTTTGTCTTTAGTACTTTATTGCCTTTTGCAAAATCCAATCCCTGCGTATAAATTTGCTGCAGAGCATTAGTCCTTTTGTGACGAGGTCTGTGGAATCCCCCGGGACCCCTACAGTAGAAAACGAAATATTGTTCCGGCAAGCGATCAGAGTGTAGACTGATAAGATGTGTGTTTGCCTCATGAAATTGAGACTATGGCTTATGGAATAACACTGTGGTACCATATACAGATCTTGTTAAACAGGGAAATTGCCCACCTTTAGGTCACATAAGGAAGTAGGCTGTGAACACATGTTGACCTATCATCTCCAAGCATCCAAGGCAGAACTTGAGTGAAGCAGTTTTGTTTTGGTGGCCCACAGTTTCTGCATTTATTACACAACAAACACAATCACTGGAAAAGGAGCGGCTGTAAAACATGCTGGCGTGTGTCGTCACACTTAAAAAAAAAACAAAAAAAAACAACTAAATGATTTCATTCATCCCCAAGTCTGAGGTCCAAATCACAAGTCTTATCATTCCAGTGAAAGCAGTGATGCTTTTCTCCTTGCATTTAATTGATCTGTGCCCACAGATTCATTAAATTTATTAATCTGTGCTTAAACATGTTCACATCATTTCTTCCCCTTTACCTCGTGTTTAACTCTGTACATTGTTGCACTGCCTCACTCCATTAGGGGTTAGGGGCCATAAGTCTGAGACCACATCAAGCCATATTTTCATGTGAACTGAGAAATAAATCAGAGAGTCTGAAGATTAGGAAACCTTCTGACACATAATGGATTCCAACAATTTCTTGCATAAACCATCTCAACTCCTTTGTACAACAGGTCAGATATCCTTGCGTTGTATGACTTCCACTGAAGCAGCGTTCAGGTGACGGGTTAATCTGGTCTACTCGTCAGAGGCTTGTTCGTGTAAATCAATATGCAGCGGTGGTTTACTTGTTCGAAATTTGACATTGCATACTAAGCAGCATTGTTACTGTGGGAAACATGGTGTCAGATCTAAAAGAAAAAAAGTTTCAGAAGACAAATTGTTCAAAGCAAAGATGCACTTTTTTTTTGTCATGGCTATACTGATCATTTTTAAGGGGGCAGTGCATGGACCTCTAAAACACTTTGTGGATACTGGATCAGCACGACCAGGTCAGTACATCAAGCTTCGCTCACTGAGAGATAAAAAAGCAAATTCATCACAGATACAGAATTTACCAAATGAATAACACAAGTCAATGGCCCCAGTGGCTCATCTGGCAGAGTGTGCTCCCATGCATAGTCCTTATAGTAGCTGCCTGCATTTATTTTACTCAGGGTCCTTGCTGCATGTGAGGTGGGCTAAGACATGACAGCATTTAACAGTGAAAGATGTTGCTCAGAAGGGAGAGCAGGTGGTCTTAGGCCTTTCTCATTCCTGGGTCATATAATAATGCCATTCTGTCGAAGCATCTGGTGTATCTCAGTTATACACAAGGTGTTCTTTGGCTTTGGTGCTTGACTCGCCGGGTTAAGGCACTAGTGAGGGATTGCAGTCGCTCCTAAACTGTCACTTTTTCAGTGCTAAAGGTTACTGTTGTGAAGGGGCGTACTTTAACTCAAACCATGATCTTTTCCTAACACTAACCAAGTAGTTTTTAGTCCCTAAAACTATCCAGCAGGTCATAGTTCAAGAAAAACACGAGTAAAAACAAAATGAATTAGCAAGAATTAGCAAAAAAAAAAGCACAACAAAGTGGGAAACACAAAGGTCTAAATGGGACACAAAGCAGTCTCCTGTCTTAAAAACCTGTGACTTATGTCACTGCGCCTCTTCAGCCTCACAGTGCAGACTCAGCAGCCAATAATGCAGCCAACACTAATCAACACCCTGTGAGTAACAGGAAGACACCGACAGTATCTGACAAAAACAGCACTATTTGTGTTTTTCCTTATTCCACTGCCTGTCCTCCTCCAGGGAGTCCAGAAAACAAACTCAGTGCACCATCATCAGTGATGTCTCAGTTCCTGAAATGCATCTGAAGATGAGTGAAACAAAGAGAGTAGAGGCTTACCGAGGAGTTATGAGCAAGGATGCACCAGGTGTAAGTCCGACATAACTTATAAAATAGGTGTGACACACTGCTTGAAAATTGCAAATTGTGGTGAGAGCAGAACGCTGCATGTAAGTGTTCTTTTTGTATTTATAAATTGTTTCATTTATTAAGGATTGACCGATTGCATGTTCACCATTTGTATGTGTCAATTTTTAAAAAAGTATGATATCTGGGCATCCTTGTCACAAAGACTGTCACAGTTATCTTAAAGAGATCCTAAAACACTGCACTAGGCTGTAACAAATCAATGGACAGACGATGCAGCTGTGCCACACATCGCATTTAATCCAATTTAACATCTTTTTAAAATGTTGAGTCTGGAGCAAGGATGTCTCCTTTTCCTAAACACCTGTTGCCTCAACTCCTGTGTGGTGGTGGTGGGGGTGGTGGGGGGTAGCCAGTACTGCAAAATTAGGCAGTACTGTAAAGTGCTTTGAGTGGTTGAAATTTTACAACCCCCCCCCAAAAAAAGGAAAAAAAACCTATATAAATGTAGTCCATTTATTCAATGATAAATTCAAGGTTGAGGTTTCTGGCAATAAAAGAAGGGTGCATGCAAGGAGATGTTTTGCCTACTTTGCATATATGCTTTGAAGAACTACTTAAAACACCAAAGAAGACCAAGGAGTGCTGACCGTTGTGGACTTTCCTGTACAGCTACGTGATCTCAATTCCACTGAACCTATTGAGGTACTTGAAGACAGACAGGAAATTCTTTTCAGATCATGCTGGGTCATGTATTTGAACAAACCTGAAGGCCATGCAGCTCGAGTGCTGCTGTAATTAAAGCAGAAAGGGCACAAAATATCCATTTTTCAGATTTAACTTTTTACTTCAAACTGTACTTATAGGTTCCCATGCAGTACAAGGTACATATTTGCACACTTTCTTCTAGAGTTTAAGGTACAATGGCAAAAGACAGCCTGTGTTCAGCCAAATGTAAAACTGAATCAGGTAAAAGATCTTTTTTTTTTCTCTTAGATTGTAAGGTTTTACATTTGCCTTATTTATTGAAGTTGAACGAAAAGCATTTAATACATTCTGAGAAGTTTCATGTTGTATTTGCCTTGTATATCGGCAGCATTTATTGGTTAATAGTGTCACATCGCAGCAAGAAGGTTCAAGGTTCAAACTTTTCTACTGCCTTTGTTCTCCCTGTGCCTTGTGGGTTTCTCTGGGTGCTTTGATTTTCTCAAACAGTCCAAACACATGTATCTCACGTTCACTGTTTTTTGTAAGGTGGTTGTAGGTGACATAGATAAGGCTTTGAATGGTCAGGAAGGCTAAAAAATGCTATACATATGCTGATTTCCAGGTATATAAATAACAGTATTAAATATGGGGTGAATTATTGGGGACTCTTGAACCAATGTTTTTTTTAATTTTATTTTATTTTTTGTACCATTAAATTAAAGGGTTAAGGTACAAAATTGTCACCATAGGTTCAAGAGTGTCTCTACAGGGTACAAACAACAAGGGCACAATTAAGAACCCCCTGTCAAGGGTACAAAAAACTGTATCTCAGAGATTACAACCTTCCAATGACAAGTTATTATCCATAAAGGCACAACATCTATTTTCTGAAAGTGTAATAACTCTAAACAAAAGCATCACAGAAATAACTGCAGTACTGGACTGAGAAATAGTATAGTGGTGTCCAAAAGTCCCATTACATAGAAACTTAGCGGAATTTTGTCTACCTCTGGAATTTAAATGCACCTCAAGTATAAACATTAAATTCCATTTGCATTTTCCCTTGTTTCACTTTCACCTATCCTCCATTATTCCACAACCATTTGATGAGCCTGCAGCCTGTTTAATTTGCTTTATCGCCCTTTCCATAGACTTCACATTGCTGTAAATTAGACAGAATCCATCTGCATTTATAGTTTACATGCAGCCCTTGAATTCATTTCTAGCCTATTTACACTCGGATTAGGTGTTTTTGCTCTGTCTGAAAACAATCTCATCATCCAGGATGTGCACGGATCGTGATGAGTTTGGGGGGTAAAGGGTTTTGGGGGGGAGAGTTTCTCAGTTCATGTCTGCCATGCACACCTCAAGTGAACTCCATTTACAGTCCATTGAAGCATGGCTCCATCTCATTTCCCCTTAATAAGCAGCCATGTTTCAGGACTTTTCATGTTTTTTCAAGTGTTCAAAATGATTCTGCTTAGATTAAGCTCAGGTTTGGGAGGAGAGGGAAGAAGAAGGAGGCACCTCATGCACACTTGTACTATTTCTATTTTCCATTCTGTACTGCTCAGCTGAACTCTATTTGGATTCTATCATTGGATCTCTCCATTTAATTTCCCTCCTAATTAGCTGCCTTTCATTTGCAGAGAATGTGCTGTCTGCTGCCCAGTCTAGCTGCTGCAGTCTGTTGACATGCCAGCACTGGAGTGTGAGTGTGTGTGTGTGTGTGTGTGTGTGTGTGTGTGACTGGGGGGAGGGCCACTCAATGCTAAAGTGTGTGTGTGTGTGTGTCTGTGTGTTTGTGAGAGACTAAATCAATAGCCAGTTATCAGATAGGGACGTTTAAGGGCCTTTCTTTCCAAGGGTGGAAGAGTTAAGGCCTCTTGGAAAAAGCGCTCATGGCAAGGTTCATGTTTATTCACAAGAACACACGCACACACACTCAGGCAAAGGCAGGCTGGGTACAGTTTAGTGATGCTGAAATGTAGCTAAGATCCCTGAGAGGGTCCAGTGGGTTGTGTTGTTTATAGCTGTATGTGTGTTTTGCATTAGTGAGTGCGTATGTGTGCGTGTGTGTGTGTGCGTGCGTGTGTGTAGGTGTGTGTAGGCATTAGTCTGGCTATTCAGCTGAATGAGCGCACCTGTATGCAGTTCTATTCCTGTCCATGTGTCTGCCTGCAAGTGTATTTGACATCGCAAAGCTATGTGTGTGTGTGTGTGTGTGTGTGTATGTGTGTGCGTGCACGCGTGTGTATGTATCACATCTGTGTTTATGCGCGTGTGTGGGCAGCTGAAGTGTGTGACATTTAATACTTTTGACAAGGAGTCAGTGCAGCCAGGACTGGTGGGAATATTACAAGTCAATATTTCAATACAACACCCACAATACCCCACAGCCAAAGACAGGAAGTGTATACAGGAGGCGTAATAAGCAAGGGATTTTGTCAGACCAAGGTGATATATGAAGGTTAACAATGCGTGTCACTCTGTAGGTATTTGTGTACAATGTTGCGAATGATTTTCTGTTAATGCCTCCAGTTCCTTCACTTGTATTTGTCTGTGTCGGTGCTGGTGCTGCATCCGAGCTGCATGCCCTCCTATATGTAGGTAAAACTGTGATGTGATAGGCTCTAATGAATTACATCTAAATTAGTAACACCCTGTCCACACTATGCTAGCAAAATGTTCTACTTCTATTATCTATTCGTTAAACACATCAATTTCTGAGTTTTGACAATTCAGCCCAAGTAATATAGTGATTTTCTTCCTCCAAAATCGAGCTTTAGTAAAAGGTTCGACATGGTAGCTTTCTAGGAATGAACGCCTACAGTATCTCGCCCAGATGATGGCAGGAGCCTGGCATTTCATCATTGTCTTGAAGTAAATCAAGAGAATGAAGAAAAAGAAAAACATTGCTTACCAAACTGAAACGTTTCAGGCTTCCATGCAAATGTGCCAAATTCTGCAGTTCCTGAACGGGCCACTTGGGACTGGTTTCAAAAGTGAGTCATCTCAGACCCCTATGTTAAAATGTCCAATTTTATAGCACAAATTAACATGTACAAAAATGAGTTTGGGCCTCTATTAATAGTATCCCACTTCATAACTGAACGGTGCCTGATTTTTTTAAAACCCCTCTGGTTCGATTTTGCTTAGGCTTAAAGTTGATAAAATGTTAAATGAGAGTGCTTTTTAGAGCATTTTTTAATTTTAATTATTTTTAAATGAATTAACTAATCCACAGTCCTTCCAGAAAGTCTTTGCTTCAGTTTTGGTGCGTGAATTTCTAATACTTGGCACTAAGTAGCAAGTTTCTGTTTCTGTGCGATGTACTCATAGTCTATGGATGTAGCTTGCTAACCCAGTTTGCTAGGATTAGTCACTCTAGCTCCAAATGAGATGGGGACCAAAGAAGAGTGTTTAAAATGAGACTTCACAAATGTATCACTGTACAAGAGGTAAATATTTTTTGTTTCAGTTTGTATTAAGGATTAAAGCTGTTTATTATTTGTCATGAGAGTCGAGACACTCTAAGAAGTCAGATGTGCAGTTCCAGCCGTCGCTACATTATGTCTGTTGTTAGCTTTTCACAAGGTTAGCATTCCATTTAATATAACAGTGGAGTATGGATGCACCTTGCTAACCAAGCTAGCTAGCCTGCTCTTTAGCGTAGGCTGAACCACAAACCCCAAATACTCAGTGCTCGTTTTGTATTAAAATAGCGTTTTTAAATTAAAATTCCAAGACAGTAGCTAAGGAAAGACAGTTTATTTCAGTTGTGACAGTCTTTATTCTGGGTTGCAACTTGAGCTGTTGCTCCTATTGAAGAAGAACAGTCATATCGTCTTTATCTGCTTGGAGGACAGAGTCAAAGCTCACCATTATTCTTATACAGTCATAGCCAAAGGTTTTGGCAGTAGCTCCACTGTCAGAACTACATTTTTATTATTTGCCAATAAAGGTTTTTAAAACTTATGAAATCCTTGCAATTATTCTTCAATATATCATAG
>VUQI01047136.1:2243-24205 GCA_015106735.1 Paratilapia polleni | reverse complement strand
TTGTTGAGTCATGAACTCTGACCTTACTGAGGCAAGTGAGGCCTGCAGTTCTTTAGATGTTGATCTGGGTTCTTTAGTGACCTCCTGGATGAGTTGTCAATGCGCTCTTGGAGTAATTTTGGTAGGCCGGCCACTCCTGGGAAGGTTCACCACTGTTCCAAGTTTTCTCCATTTATGGATTATGGCTCTCACCATGGTTCACTAGAGTCCCAAAGTCTTAGAAATGGCTTTGTAACCCTTTCCAGACTGTTTGTTTAGATCGTGGCATGATGTGTTGCTTTTTGAGATCTTTTAGCCTACTTCACTTTGTCAGACAGGTTCTGTTTAAGTGATTTCATGATTAAACAGGTCTGGCAGTAATCAGGCCTGGGTGTGGCTGGTAAAATTGAACTCAGCTTTCTAAAAAATGTGGTTAATCTCAGTTAATTCATGATTTAACAAGAGGGGCAATTACTTTTTCACAGAGGGCCACGTAGGTTTGGATATCTTTTTTCCCTTAATAAATGAAATCATCATTTAAAAACTGCATTTTGTGTTTACTTGCATTATCTTTGACTAATATTAAAATTTGTTTGATGATCTGAAACATTTAAGTGTGACAAACATGCAAAAAATAAGAAATCAGGAAGGGGGCAAACACTTTTTCACACCACTGTATATAAATTGACTTGACTATATATATACATATATATAAAACTTCAACCAAGAGAATGTTTGAGAGGACCCTATCCACAACACGAGCAATGAATGCGTTGCTGCATGGCATGAATTACTTGCTATGAAAAAGTCCAGATCCTACACTTAATTTCCATACTGAAATCTTAGTCAGCCCAAGAGTGATTCTTTTCTGAAGTCCAGGACAGTGACAGCTGAGTAGCTTTTGGGGGCTTGCATCTGTTCAAAAAAACAAGCAAAAAGCACAGCAAGATGTTTAAATGATGAGAGCCTTATCCAAGCAGGAGACAGTTAGACCCAGAAATGGGGTTGTTAGCTCAACACCCAACAAGCAAATTGTTTTTTAATTCCTGCTTTTGTTCTTTGTCCCTGCTTTCTGATTGTTTGCTCCCTTGTTCCCAGCTATTCTCTGTGTTTATACTTTTACCAGCCCTCTGAACTTTGTTTTTCTGGATTTCAGCTATTAAAAGCTTGCTTTTTAGTCATTTTTCCTGCCTTCAATGTTCTATGGAACACAAGTTTTGATTGGCTATTCCCTTTATCAACCTCAAGGACTTTCACTTTTACTTTGAGTATTTTTTTGACGTTCTAAAATTGCCAGTTATTTGTGTCCAAAGGGAACAGTCTCACTGGCTGCAGTAGTTTTTAATTTGCCTGCAAATTGAGCTTGATTTGTCCTCTTGTACTCCAGCTGTCATAAACCAGATGCGAAAAGGTCTGAGTCTACTTTAATTGTTACCCGGCTCTAGTAGCAATAAGTTTTACAAGCAGTGGAAGGTGAGTGACTGACTTTCTTCTAGGGTTTGTGCACAGCCTCAAGGTGGTTTCAAACTTTTTGTGAAGTGAATTTTATCCACTGTTTTATCAAGCTATCAGAAGATTGCCTCCCAGGCTGCAGGGATGAAGTCTCTGTCTGACTGTTGAACCAGATGCAGGAAGAGCAATGCTGATTGTGTGAAGCAGCTATTTTCCCTCCAGCTCCTGAGTAAAGCCCAGTAACCCCCCCAGCGTTTGATTCTTGGACATCAACCATTTTGTCTATGTTGTCTCATGACTGAAGACAATTTCTGGTTGTACTTTAGAGGAAATGACAACCATTATGTCCTTTAGTAGAGGCACAAATAAAATGTTATATATCATGCAGGCATTACGTCAACTAAATTAAGTGTAAATGTAAAAATCTGATAAAATTGTAGTTGGAATAAAATTATAACAATATAGCAGCCCTTTTCCTAGATGTGAACCATGTGAATCATTAAATCATCTAGTTCATAAACAGAACATTAAGCAGGAGACAGAACATTAAGCAGCAGCATTTTTTTAAATAATTAATTAATAATTGAAGTGAAGCTAAAAATAAATATCTACATTAACCAATGTCAGGATTTGCTGCTTTTTAGTGCAGTAATAAGCAGCTGCATTTTGGTCACATCTGGATACAGTTCCAAAACTAAATAATTTATCAGTTATCGTAACCTGCCATCAGCAATGAGACCTGTACCAAATTCAGATGAAATACCACCTCCCATTTTTACTGGTTTAGTTGATGAGAGAGAAGTCTGATGATGTTTTGTCTCCAGATGCACAACATTGTAGTGATGAGGACTTTGAAGAACCATCTTCTAGTAGCTCATCTGTCCCCCAGTTATTCACTCATCCAGAGTTAAATGACTTCGTACAAGATTTGGATCTGCCAAAGGAAGTGGCTGAGTTGCTTGGATCTAGGCTCGGTGAGAAAAACCTCCTGGATCCAGGAGCCAAATTTTCTTTTTATAGGCGTGAGAAGAATCCTATTCCATTCTTTGAGATGGGTGATGACTGTGTCTGTTGTGTTGATGTTGAAGGTCTTTTGGGTGCAATGGGTTGTGAGTGTGATGGAGATGAGTGGAGGCTGTTGACTTCTCAAAAGGCAGCCTAAAATGTGTCCTACTGCATAATAATAATGATGGATTCGATTTTTATAGCGCTTTTCAAGGCACCCAAAGTGCTTTACATTGAATCCATTATTCATTCGCTCCACAATCACACACTGGTGGTGGGTCAGGCTGATGGAAACGTGGCTGCCAATCTGCGCCAATGGCCTCTTGGACCACCACCAAACATTCATTCACATTCATACACCAGTGTTGGAGGCAAGGTGGATAAAGTGTCTTGCCCAAGGACACAACGGCAGAATGGCTGGGATAGAGCGGGATTCAAACTGCCAACCCTCCGGTTATCAGACGACCCACTCTACCTCCTAAGCCACTGCTGCCCCATAATGGCAATTACTGTGCATCCGTGCCAATTGGTCATTCTGTCCAGTTAAAAGAAACCTATGAAAATATTCAAATTGTGTTGGAGAAGCTGAAATACAACGAGCACAAATGGACCATGTGTGAAAAAAATGGATTTGCATTTTGTGACAAAACTGTACGTGATTGAATATTTTTATTTGTATTTTTGAACTAAGCATCATTGAATTAGATAATATCAACTGTTTTCTGGAAAACAGCAGAAATTTAATATTTGATGCGGGGCGGTGTTATTCTGTTAAATATAATTGCTCTGTGATGGGGTTTTTTTACTAACCACTGTGTCCAAGGTCATCTCAATCTATGGATTCACTTGCAGTCCATATTTGATCCCAAATCTTCAACTTTCAGCTGTCTCTGCATTTTCCATAGTCATTGTTGATCTTTTGGTATGGTAAGGACAAATGATTGCATACCTTCACTCCCCCTTTGTTAATCCTTTGTTTCTACTCCACAGGGAGCTCTATTGTGTTTCTCCAGCTGCCACTTTATATGTTTGCATCTGCAGCGTCTGTGTTTGTGCGTACGTGCATGTGCTTGTGTGTCCTCTCCTAATTGGGAATTTGTATTCATTAAAAGCCATGGATGAACACTAAGATGGAAGTCCACACCTGTTGTTTATGTCAGCGCGTCTCTGTTGGAGGCGGGTCAGGATTAACAGTGGCCAACCATCCCTTCTCCTCTCTCATCAATAATCACAATCACATCATGAATCCCCAATTATCTCCCAAGCTGCGGGCCCTGGGGCAAGATCCAAGTCTGTCTTCCAGTCTTGAAATAATGAACAGACTTTTTTTTTAAGCTATTAATGTGCTTCACGTCATAGATTTTCATCCTAATTATTCTTTTCCATTGTATCTCATTAGTGTGGAGAGGGGAGATTAAGTTTTGATCAAAAGAGGTGTGTTTGGGCGTGTGTGCTTTTGCATGCATGAGAGAGACAGAGGCAAGATCAGTTGTCTTATAGTTAGTTGGTAACAGGAATACACAGATGACTGACAGCAGATACAGGGATGTACAATAGCTTGTTAGCGTCACACGCCTACCAGGTAGCAATATGTTGGGAGTTTTATAATGAGGCTGCTTCTTTCATGTGGACCGAAGCTTTAATCCCCAACACATCAGCAGAATGACATATGGTAAACAGTGCATTGTTTGTCACCTTCTTTCTTTGGTGCATTTCACACTTATTTTCTTAACATTCTTCTGAAATCAGCTCCTTTTTCCTTACTTTCTTATACTTTTCACTCATCTTTTATTCATGCTGTTTTACTGTCACTCTTTCCCTTTTCTTCCTTGCCTTTGTCTTATCTTTTCCTCTAACCCTTTCCTCCTTCTTCCTTACCTTTTTTAATACCATAAAACTTCAACTTACTTCAACTTGTTTCTCATCATTTGGTTTTGAGATAAACCCCAAATGAAGATTTTGATTGCTGCATTTGGCTTTGATTACTGCTACAGTGTGTGGGCTGCCCAGAACATTGTCTTACAGCCTTGCTCGTCTGATGATAGATGTCACCTCAGCTACTGTAATTCATGTTACTGTACTTGACTTCTCTATCATGTCTGTGGTGTTGCTGCACTTTAGGAAGTTTTACATGTGATTAACTGACATAATATGGTCTATTGTGCACCTAATTGTACTAAAAGATTGTCTAAAACATCTGTGCTCTGTTTTTCTGGGGTTTTTTTCCCAGTGCGGTGAAATTCTAGTGCTATTTTTGTTTATATGCTAGCACTAGCTCACAGTTATCTTTGTCTGTGTGACCTACCTGTAGATGTACTGCCACTTGGTGGTGATGTTTGCTTAAATCCTTGTCTATTTTCGTTTTCATCCCCTTCATACACAAACACACACACACACATTATGTCATTACCTCTCTGTGCTCTCCTCTGTCTGTGCTGTCCCATCTTCTCTCTTCATTCCTTCCACAGATTTCTCTCCTCCATGTTATTCTTGTCATTCCACCATTGTTTAACAGTTATCAGCCGGATATTGGATGATAAGGTGTAATCAGGGCCATCATCTCAAACTCAGTGCCTGTGTCACTGCTGACATGCGGGTTGGCATTTACTGCGTGACAGCAGCTTGACACCAGTTCACATCCCTCTTCATTAGGGACGCTGTAGCCGTTTATATTTTGCGCCAATCAGCCTTGGTGTAATCAGTTGTGTTCAACACACCAATCTAGCCCCATGACAAGATAATTACCATGGGTTCCCGGGGGAGACGGGTGGTACGGAGGACCGGGGGACTCAAGTAGAAGTTGTAGCAGCAGTTGCACCTTTAGAGAGCAGTGTAATTTCCATCAAGTTAATCAGGGAATTTCAGTCGCTGTTTTTAGGAATGAGTAGGTGGAAATGTTTTCAGTGGGGGTCAGTGCAAAGAGTGCGGAGTGCTTAGCAATCTGCAAGAGTGTTCATGATACGCATAAGAGTGCTCATAAATAATCAGACTAAGATGTACTTTGCTTGAGTGATTACTTTTTTTTAAGCTTCTACTTCTCTTATGGCCCTACTATTTCCTTAGGGTAACTTGCGGCCCAATTTAACTTGCTCGGGTTAAAGGGGCCCAGGGCAGAGTAACAAACCTTAAGTTTAATTTCAGTGTATTTTGAAGTATACACTATGTAACCATATCAAAACTTTTTGACAGAGGGCCTTAGAAGCGGACAGTAATGCAGCATTCATATTAAGGCCTTTTTTTATTGATTTATATTGTGGATTAGTAGGCATGTTACCAAAAAATGTGCAGTTGCTGAAACTGTAACCTGTAACCTGGGCCCCTTGACAGCTTGTATAAAGTTGCATGTTTTTTTACGGTTAGGAAAGCCTTGCAAACAGCAACCGGGACACGTCACACTCATGTTAATAACAGATGTAATTTTCTCCAAGCTGGCTAACTGTGTGGCCTTTGATGAAACAGGTATGGCATCAGTCAAAAGTTCCCTATGGAGTTTTTAACCTCTAATAGAGCGAGTTGTCTATGAGTGGATTCTTGCAAGTGGGAGATGCGATTCACAGTTCTACCAGTGGTAATACGTCTTCAGTATTAACATTTGATAGTACCAGTAAAGAATTTGAAAATAGGGGAGAACTCCCACTCTCAGTATTTCCTGTTTTCCTGTTTCATTTTGTTTTCATTACAATGGTTGAGAGAGTAATTTGGTTTTGTTTTTCAGTTTTGTTAAGGGTTTTCATTTCTAGTAAAATACCCATTTGTGTTTCACAATGACATCATGCACTCTAAGCCGCATTATGGCATTCATCATCATCATTCTGTCTAGATCATTCACCATCGACATGACATTTGTTGGCTTCCAAAAACACTCAAGCGACCATATTAATACGAGTAACATGAGACTACTTTTGCTTCATGTTTGGTCTGAACAAAGCTTCAGACCTCAAAGTTATGTCCACCTTTTATGTACAGTCTATGGAAAAATACATAGATCATATGTAGTTGTTCATTAGAAGAAAATGAAAGAATTAAAATTTCTCTTACACTTTAAGCAAAGGAGTTTTTACCAGTAGAAATATGTGACATCATTTACAGCATGAAAAATTACAAGGCATATAAAAGATCATTTTTCATACAGTGGGTTACATGGTACGAGTCATTCAGAATATGACATATTTTCCTGTAGCTGCCATAAGCCTATGAAAGTTTAATGAGCAGGAAAAACCTGTTAATGTATTCTATGCTTAAAAACTCCAGAGCTGCTATAACCCCAGAAAGAAGAGCATGAAGAGAAGCAGTGTGAGTGCTGTTTTCTCCAAGTCCTTCTCCAGAGTTCAGTTTGTCGTTGGTCATAAACATTCATCTGACAGGTCACACAGCCAAAATAGATCTTCCCCAAACGTGTTACAATTATTTCTGCTGCACTCCGTCTTGTTTCTCTGGCCTCTAAGCAACCCCTTCAGCTCACCTTTTCCATTTACCGGTTTCCCTCAGCAGTTGTGAAAGCTGCCCACCCAGACTCTCTTTCAGCAGTCGTCTGTCCTCCCTCCATATTTTTTTCCAAGTGGTCATAAACAAAAATCCCTGCGAGTGGTGGCTTTATTCCCGCGACAGGGCCGAGGGCATGGAATTCATCACTCGCTTTGACTGAGTTACACCTTGGCTCAGCTCAAGGTCAAAGCAATTACTGGACTTTCACTCCCTCTCTGACCTCCCTCTTCTCCCTTTTCTCTGCTCTCCTCTTCACAAAACTCTACTTTTCTTACTCCCCACCCCGACCTCACTTCCGTTTCTCTGATCACTCTGCGCAGTCTTTCTCTCTGACATCGATACTTACTTATGTTTTGTTTTTCTTCCTTGCTCTTTTCTTTTTCCACCTTAGTGAACTTACTCCCCTCTCCTTCCTTACTCAGCAGTGTCTGTCTGCTTAACAAGTGTTACTCAGATACTTCTTTAAAATTTTTCTTTTAATGTTTTTTTTCCATTTCAGATTACTTTGATTATACTGTGTAACACAATTTCAATTGCTTTAAAATCATAGTTCTTAGTCCTGGTTCACATGACCTTGACCACTGGCAGATCAGCAGCAGTAACCTTGTGTCCTGAGTGTGAATCAGTCCCTGATTAGATGTCCCAGATAGATCTCAGCAGATTGGTTTGATTGGAGACCACTGTGGTAAAAGATTTCCAGATGCTTCATCCAAACAGACTCAGTGATAGCCTCAGAGGAAGTCTGCAGTTCTGATTATCTTCACGTACAGCTTGTCATTATCATTACAGTTCAAAGTGAAAGGTTTATTCAGCAGTCTGCTATCTGACGTTTCCTCACTTTCATAGCTTTGCTAATCTGAACTCAGTCAGTTCTGAAGTTTTCACTTTTTTGTGTAGTAATTTCTGTAAAAGTAATGAAATGTTCTGCTTCATGTGCATTGTTTTGTCATGTTTTGGAGTGTAGCAGAGGTGGAGGAGATGGACTTGAAGTGGAAAAAAAAAGCAAGCCTTTATAATGGCTGAAAAAGTCCAAAAACAGAGTCCTGAGATGCCAGCAACAAAATCCAAAATCACACCAGGGAAACACAGACAGGCAACAGTATGACACAGCAAGGTTCAACTGAAAGACAAAGGGTATAAATACACACAGCACACACTGAGGGTTAACAAGGGGAGTGGAAACAGCTGGGTAACAAGAAACAGGTGAAACTAATCAATGATAATGAAAAAGGGGAAGTAAAACTAAGTACAAGACACAAGGGAGAAGAGACTACCAAAATTAAACAGGAAATAACATAACAAGGGACAGACACTAGAAAGGCTAGACTAACTAAAATACAAGGAATCAAAAATATAAACAATACTAACAGAAACCAGATTACAAATGTAGTAAGAACTCAGGACTAAAAACACTAAAGAAATACATGAAGATGAAAATGTGAACAATAAGCAAGCTAAGAATTAAACAGAAAATATTAATAATAAACAGAACTTGAAAATCCACAAACTCAAAACACTGGGTCAAAGACCCAGGACTGTGACATGTTTGAAGTACACTAAAGAAAAAATGTTGGATAGAGTTCATTTTCAGTTGGATTTTAGTTGTGAAAAAAAAATGCACTGCCCTAACCTGGAGCACTTTTTGCTGAGAATTGTTTGCATGAGTAGTAGGTAGTAGGAAAAAATGTAAAAGTTATTAAATAGTTGGTGTTTTATTCTGTACATGAATTGAAATTTTCATTAAAGAAAATTTATAAAAATGTTTGTTAATACTGTAATTATAGTTATTAGAAAGAAAAATCCTAATCAGCTAAAATCAGAGTTGGTAGAATAGTCTTGGGTGGAAATCGGAAAGAAAGTTGTAGTTGGTGCATCTCAACAGACCTTATACTCTGCTGTCATCTGTGAGGCTAGTGTTTTATAGCTGTGTCAGCTGCTACCAGTACACACCTGGCTTGCTGTGAAGACCAAACATGGTTCTTTTTTCTCTGGTATTTGGGGAAACTGAGTTAAAATTCACACAACAAAAAAATCCACTGCAGAAATGCTCTTAGCCTCTTGCATAAAGTATAAATCCACATTTAGATGAGCCACATCAATGTAGAAAATATTATCATAGGTATTTTCTAATAGGTTGATTCAGGCTCCAAAGAATGAATGAAACAAATATGTTAGTTTTAAAATCCCAGTCTCTGTGAGCTGGCTTTGTCTTAAAATGAATGTTAACATTAACATTAGCAATGTTCAGGGTCCTATATCAGAGCTATGCTGTAACTGGAAAATATTGCACACCCTTCAGCCAGTCAGTTTTGGCTGAAGGGTGTGCAAAGATACATGAGACAAGTATTAAATACTGAATGCTTAAATACTTAACAATACACATATTCAAGAAGGAAAAAAGTAGAGTCCGTTATCTTCCATCTTATATATAAAGAGGTTTCTTTCAGGTCAGTCTGGTCTTTTTTTCCCCCTTCACTCTACTACAATACAACACAAAATGAAACTGCCAGAGGCTCTTTCAAAATAATCACCTTAGCTGCCAGAGGCAAAGAACCTGTTCTCAGTTGAGCACATAATGACCTTTGCCTCCTTCCTAAATTACAGCTAAGGTTCAAGACTGCAGTTTTGATCAATTATCTGTAGCCCACTATGGTAAAAGCTACATTTGTAACCTTGGGAAAATGTCAGAACCTTTCTTTTCCCAGAACGCTGAAATAACAGAGCCAATCAGTTAAGGTTTGCTTGAACTGAGTGATTGCAACAATATGGCAAGAAATGGCATACTTGGCCACTATGGATTATACAAAGGGGGACAGAGAAATAGACAGATTACAAGAGAAAAGGAGAAGCCCCCTAATGGTATGAGACTCCCATTACACAAGACAAGGGACTAAATTACTCAGGTTAATAAGATGAAATTGTCCACCTCCTCTCCCTTACCCTCCTCTTCTTTCCTCATCTCCAGTAGATCTTGATGATAATGATGTTTCAGATTTAAACCTGAGTGCCTAGTCCAAAAGCCTTTGAGGTGTCTTGGATGAGTGGCTGCAGTCTGCTGTAGATAGAAGTCTTTAAAACGTCATTTCCAGATCCACTTCAAATGCAAATTCAAAAGGCTTCCTGCCGAAGCACCCTCATTTCTGCTGCGGCAAGACCTCAGTTTCAAATGTGCTTTCATGCCAATTGAGTTATTTTCATTGTAATGACAACATCTAATTTCTTATTTGAGCTTCAAAGTATTTTTCTCTTGTTTTTTTTTTCATCTGTCATAACATGTTTTTATGTTTTCGTCTTTTTCCCTGGATCACTGAGTATCTTGGATACTCATTCAGTGGAATCATCCATTTTCCCAAACTACCTCAGAGTTAATGGCATGGTAAACACATAAACAAATCAGCATGTTATACCAGCAAGAGGTGTGTTAGCACTTTAAAATGGGATGATCTGTGGGTGTACTTTTGCTCATATTTTACTCATGTAAATACAAATATTCATACGTATGCTGTACCACAGAGCTCTGTAAATCATGGACAGCATAAAAACCCATATCTCCACCTTATTCTTCAGGTTTTATTAATTGCAGCTGTTTGGTTTTTTGTAACAAGCAGAGAAGTTTGCCAAGACAAAGCTCGACAATGATCCATACTGACTAATATGACAATGTTTCCTCAGGTGAATGTGTCACATATTACATCTGACACTGGTGTGATGGATTACCAGGCCCCCAGGTTACAGGAAATGCTCTCTCTCTCTCTCTCTCTCTCTCTCTCTCTCTCACTCTCACACACACACATACACACACACACACACACACACACACACACACACACACACACACACACACACACACACACACACACAAATATATATACAGATGATATCATAACAGAAATGTCTAATTGTTGTTGTTTGAATGGTGTGTCAATATTAGGGATGTAATGGTAGACACAAATTACAGTTTGGTATGAACCAATAGAGCTAGCAGGTCACCTTTAGCTTTAGAACTGAACTAGGCAATGCTGTTGTTTTTGTCAACATTGAGGACACAGCTATCTTGTTTGAATAACCTTTTTTGAATTGCCAGGGGACAATCAACACAATGTACAAGATTAATGAAAACACTAATCCATCTATGGACAATTACACTAAAGTAATAAATACTAGAATGACATTTTGCGAACTATTAATATTATAAAATTCCGCGAAGAGTAACAAAAGAAGTCTTAACTAGACTTAGAGACTAAATTAATACCACAGACAAAGTCCCACCCCTTTGCTGTGTTTGGTATAGTCCAAAAGTCTAATTCCTTACTTTTTTTTTTTTTTTTTAATCCTGTTCTGCCTACATAACAGGATGCTTGTTTGTCAGATAAAATTATTGTAATATCAGTCTGTGTTGTATTTTTAATGCTATTTTTTTTTTTATCAGTCATAGCTACTATATGGGGCAAAAGATTATACCTCTGCTAGCCCTGCTAATCCACGTACATTGTCACATGATATAGCCAATGGGCTCAAATTGTTTTATTTCTGCTGTCATGAACCACAGGACAGCTACCTCTGAGCTGTCCCTACTGATGTATATTAGTAATAGTAGCTTTTGAAGCTGATATTTTTGTCATTTTGCATTGAAAGCCTCCATACAACTATACAATACGATAGTTTGCTGATAAGATGTTTATTTAAATAGTATTTTCTGACCTACTGACCGCAAGTGATGGGAATGGTTGTAGGGGCCATCTGTTTCAGTCTGAGTGAGCAGCATCAGTTTGGTTGAAAAGTGTCCTTTAACTGTTCAAAACCCATATGAGACAATCTCTGAGATGACGAAAATCTAAAAATGCTTATCTGACTTGCAGTCATTACTGATGTTTTTCCTTATCTTCATAAGCACCCGAAAGCACCAGAAATATTGGTTTGTTAAAGTCATTATTAATGTCGTCAGTGTACACCAACAGCTTACTCCTGGGTGATAGCCAGCCATCGCTACCCAGGGCTGTAGCACAGACTGCTTTCTTTCTCCTGTGCTAATGGCCATAGTGAATGTTTTAAATGAGCAAGACTGAAAATAGAACATCTCATAAAAATTAGCTCAGTTTGGCTTTATTTTGATCCAAATAATGAGTGTTGGAATAAACCACTTGATCGGATCATTGAACAACTACTCTGTACAGACTATTGACCTACAAAGAAAGTAGGCTGCTGGTGCTCGTACTGTTAGAGAGCTGTTTTCTTTCTGTTTTTAAAGACTATATGATTAGTACAAATCCAAATTTCCATTTAATTGATTAGGTTGAAGCTTCAGCAACTCTTGTAATCCATTGAAAAAATTTGTTTATTATTTTGTCCTGGACCACCCTTTTGGAACACATTGACATGTTGGTCAATAAAGTTGTATATACAAGTGTAACTGGAGCTGTAACCTCTTCAGAGTTTATCCTCTTCTCGGTGCACCTGAGAAGTATGTGAAGCTAAGCCAGACATCTCCAGTCTGGGTCATTTAATTGATTAGGAAATAAGTACAGGGATGCACTAGACTAGACTTCCATAAAGTATTGCTGGAGGACCAGATGACATACAGTACAGTATGTTGCCAGTGGACACAGATACATATGTGGGTGGACCAGACATCCAGCTTGAAGTGTTATCCTTTAGCTATAACTTCCCAGAGGCAAATATCACACACAGCCTTGTCATTGTTGGCTGGCTCAACTTTATCAGTGGGACTTAGCCTAAAATGCTCCTAGTTAATTAGTTGCACTTTGTCACTTGTAGCCTCCATGTTTTGCAGCTCACTGGCTCCACCAGTGGCGACTGCCCTCTGGTGGTATTTTTGTGCATTACAATACAATACCATAATGGCAACTAAAAATAAACCTTTAGAGTGCAATGATTAGTTACACAGAAAATTAGCTTACATAACTTGAGTGAGCTTTTGTTTTGGCAAAAATTACTGGTGCTGATTTGTCAAATGTAAATATCTGCAAATTTCCTAGTTGCGTCTTACAGTAATCTAATCACTTTGAATTTTTGACTCTTCTTCAGACAAAAAAAAAAAAAAGACATTTGATATTTGATCAGAGACATATACTATTTTCAGACAGTTGCATGAGGAAAAAATTGTCAAATGCATGTACATTGAAAATAACTGTTGGCTGTAGTCTTACAGTACTTGTGTGATGGATCATGCCCAAAATGGAAACAACTGAGTTTTTGGAATGGACACTTTGTTAAAGATGTATGCAGCTCATGTAGATCTGAGACATAGCACTGAGTGTCCATTTTGGTCTGTTGGCTAAATTACATTACTACAACTTTTGTGTTGGTTGAAATAGCATTTTCCCTACACATTATCATTGGAAAAGGAGCAGCTGTAAAAGGGTGAATGAAAATTTCAGAGTGTTAAAACCTGCAATTTGACCCCTTTTGTAATATGTATAGAATTTGATCTATTTTGTTCAAAAACATTTGCAGTCTCATTCATGCAGTGAGCCAGTATGACAGCATGGAAGCTTAGCAAAGTATATTTGCATAAAAAGCAACATCTACTGCATACCTCATCAAATTATGAGATAAAGTGCCAAAACAAATTGTTAATTTTCTTGTGCTGACAGAAGGGCTGCGTTAATGATGATATAAGTGAGAAAAAAGTTACCTGTATTTGATTTCTTAATTGTGTTTTCACTGCTCAGTTAATAAATGTGCAGTCATGGGAGGTCAGAATAATGGGGGAAAAAACACCCAGTGAACACCCACTCAAGTTGAAAAAACAACTTGTAAACACGTGTTACTCAAAAACATGGTGGATAAAAAACAATATTGGGTTGATCTTAGGAAAACGTTGATCATTGTTCTAAATTCATGTATTAGAACAATGATGATGAACACATGTATTGTGTTTCGCTTACATTTAATTTGTAATATATTATTAGTTTGTAACCATTAGTTGCTGTCCACGTACATTGACCTAAATTAGTTTAAAAAGTTATTTATTAGCACCTGACCACAATTCAAATAAAGCACATATATTCTGGATACATCCATGTTGTCCCTACATTTTAACTTAAAAGCCCATAAATGCAGCAATGTCAGAGGAACAACTTCCTATCTTGAGATATCTGATCATGTGAGAAACACATGCAGGGTCACACCAACTAGTTTTCAACCATCTTTTCCATGATCAGTAAAACTATAGTGCTTGTAATATGACAGTATTAAATTTAAAGAAATGAATTTCACACGTTGTATTTTAAAGCTGCATAGTTGAAGTGAGTCGTGCAGTAAGTACGTTCTAAAACATTTTTGTAAAAAAAAAAATTGTAAAACATTTTACATTATTGCAAAGTTAATATATATACTGGGGATCTGGTTGGGAGAAATAAGACTTTTGAGGGAGTCACCGATAGTTTTGAGACAGACAATTTACATGGCTAATTATGTAATGTGTAATTATGCTATTTTATTATCTGTTTGTGGTATTTTGGTCATATAAAGCAGATCAAAGCTGAAATCCAGCATTTTCTGATATCATTCCTCAGCTGTATAATAGGGAAGCATTGTAAAAGACATATGTCCATATTCTAAGTAAGATTTTCCTGCACTTGAGAATGTAGGTGGAAACTTGTATGTAATCCAGTTTGCCACAGATAGAGGGTTACACTATGTATAATGATGAATATAGTTTTGATCTTCCAAAAGGCTCTGGTTAGAGAAGACACATTACAAGTTCTTCCAGATGTCTATTGGCTGTTCTGGAGAACTTTAAATCCAGAAAAGGTTTAAAATGATTTAGCTTGCAAAGTATAAAATTTCAAATAACAATAAGGAAATGGTAAAAATAAATACATAACAGTCTTTTTTTAAGACGATGAAAAGCTACTGATTTAACAGAAATGATGTTGATGTTTCAGTCAAAAAAACAACAAACCCATACCAAAACAAAACAAAAAACAACAACAACTGCAGTACACTTAAAAAGAATACATAAAAACAAATCAGAACATAAAGTTTTTATTTATTTAACAAAGGAACACAACAAGGAGCTAAGAGGTCACAGAAATAGTTTAAATTTGAATAATATTAAATAGATCTTAAAAAAAAAGAAACTAAATGAGTAGTTTTAAGGAATATCCTGTTACAAGTTTCTGGTATGTCTTTTTTTTTTTTTTTTTTTTTTTTTTTTTTTTTTTTTTTTTTTTTTTTAATTCATCTTGTAAGTAAAATTATTATAGAGTAAAAGTGCTTTTAGTGGGTTACACTGAATTATTAGCTTTTCTATCTCACTAAGTGCAGGACACTATCGCTACAGGCTCAGGCAATACTACATACATTTGATATAAAAAAAAAAAAAGTCTAACATAATTTTGTGTACATTCAAGCTGCACAAGGTTCCTACACTTATTGGTTAATTTTGAAGTAGGTAAGGCGGCTGGCAGCATCCACCTTACACAATTCCACAGGCTGGTTTTCATCTTCCGAAGTGCTGATGAACCAGCCGCGGAACTTGACAGACTCAAAAGTGGTCAGAGATTTTCCCGCGGTCTTCTTGTAGAAGAGAAAGCGCTCCATGTCTCTGTCCGTTAAAATGTCATCATGGTATTTCTGACAGAAAGAGATGAAAAGAAAATGTTTCTCAGTAATTTTTGTATGCATGGAAGCACATTTTTGCTAATGAAAAAGAAAATGCTCATGGAAAGTCAAAGTTGGGATATGCGAGGCAAAAGTGTGAGATTTAATTGATATGGAAGAACATCCACATTTTGCCATTTTGGTATATGACTTGAATCAAAACTTCAAAATAAAAAGTGGAAATTATGAGGAAAAAATAAATTGAGAGATTAAAGGGTGGTAATTGTGACATAAGTGACGTTTTAAGTCAAAATTTGGAGATTAAAAAACTTATCAAGTCCAGCTGAGAATAAAATTAAACATTTTAATGTGACTGAGACAAAATGATTGTCATGGTCCTGGGTCACGTCCTGGGACGTTGTATTCTTGTTTATTTTAAAACATTCTCTATTTGGGTTATTCCAGAGTTCTTAGTTATAGCCTTGAGGGTTTTCTTTGTTATAATAATACCTCTGTGTTTACTCTTTAGTCCTTGTTACTTTTGTTATCTGGCTTCTGTTGGTATTTAGAATTGCTTATATTTTTTATAGCCTTCTCTGCATCCTCCTGTATCATGTTAAGTCTTCGTACCTGATGGTGAGTCCTTGTTTAGTTACTTCCTGTTTTATTTTGATACTCTCTTGTCTCTTGTGCCTTGTATTTACTTTTACTTCCCTTGTCTTGTTGTTGGTCAGTTTCAGCTGTTCTTCTTGTTTTCCAGGTGTTCCCACTCCCCCTGATTAGTCCTCATTGTGTCTGTGTGTGTATGTAGCCCTGGTTTCCCCTCATCCTTTGTCAGAGTGTCTGTTAATGATCCTTGTGTTGCCCTGCCTCATGTTTGCCTTTGTTGAGAATTCATTAGTTTGCTTCATGTTTTGGACTTTGAAATACTTTGCTGTACGTCATCTCTCTGCCTAATAAAAGGATGGTTTTAAAATCAATTTTGAGTCCTGCATTTGGGTCCCACCAAATGCCTACCTGTGACAATTATGAAACAATCATATTTTGAATGAAAATATTAAAATTCTAAGTCAAAATTTCATTTTAATCAAATAAAAAAAAACAGCAAAAAACAATCAAATTAGTGACAATGACATAAAAAAGTCAAAATTTAGTCAATAAGATCAAATAACACCAATGTAAAAAGTATAAAAGTATAAAAAGTCAAAGATTTGAAATGTCATTATTATGAGATAAAACATCCAAAGTTTAGATTAGATATTAAATTTAAAAATTCAAATCAGTATTAAACTTAAAGTTACATTCAAATCTAGCTTTGTCTTTATTGTTCCCAAGATCATTTAAGAGATTTTAAAAAAGGAAATTACATTAGGTTATGAAATAAAGCTTTGAGTTGAGATGACAGAATCACAATGAGACAAAAACACTTTTTGCACCTTTAGAAATAAAATTTGATTTTAATCAAAATGTTAAGATAAAAAGTAGAAATTCTGTCTTATTAAACTGCTGAACAAAAAGGTCGAAATTATGAGTTTAAAAGTCAAACATTAGACTTAATATGTTTAAGGTTGAGAAAATTTTAGTTGAGAGATTAGATTAAAAAGTTGAATTGTAAGTGATTTTTTAAGTCAAAATTTGGAGAATGTAAACTTGTAAGAAATGTTGCCATTTTGTGCTAAACTGTTTGATATAAAGTGAAAATTATGACATAGTAAGTAAAAGTTATGAGATTAAACTAATCAAATTAAATATTTTTCAAAATGATGACATACATTCTCATGAAAAAGTAGAAAGTTAAAACAATGGTAAAAATCTAGAATATGGGGTCAAACAACAATCAACTTAAAATTATGAGATAAAAAGTCAAATATTTGACTTATTCAAACCCTAATATGAGACAGAAACTAAAAGTTGAATTAAAAAATTAAAAGATTAAAAAGTGTATTTTTTTGTCAATGTTATGAAATAAAAATTATGAGGAAAATTGTGCCAGTGTTTGAAATATGGCATTAAGTTATGAAATAAAAACTTTGAGGTGACAGAGTCAAAATCATGAGACAAATTAAAAGGTCGAAATTACGCGATTAAAAAGTCATAGTTTTCAGATAATGATGAAATTAGAACGAGTCCATGTCACATTCTCTAAAGTGAAATACAATGGTGTGAGTGCATTGATTTTATAGCTACCTCCAGAATCAGCAGAACTTTATCACCTTCCATGCAGCAGGAAATGTACAGGGTGTTCTTGATTGACAGGACAACAGTCAGACCATCACCAGGAGAGATGGAGACAGAGTTGTACCGCGACATTTTAAAATTCACTGACATAAGGAAACAGAAAAGGAAGAACATGATCTCATGTGCAGTTGGAAGGTCGCAGTTGTGCTGCAGGCCATTTGTTTTGGTGTGCTCTGCAGTGATGGATGAAATATTCACATCCTCTACCTAAAGTACTACAACAGGTTAAAAATTACAGCTACAATTCACTTAGTAAAAGTAAAAGTAGTCGTTCTTACTAGAGCTGACTTTATTAGATTGTTAAAACTGATAGATTAGATTTCCAGTCTTGAAGTTGAGCAAATTAGAAGGGTCACCAGATATAATATTACCCACTGAAATGTAGTGTAGTAGAATTATGATGCAACATAAACTGGAAATATTCGACTTAAGTACCACTATCTTAAGGTACCTACTTAGGTAAACGTTTTTAGTGTCCTGCGTACCTTTGTGTTGATAGTTTCCTCCTTTCAGAGTGATGGCCTGCAGCTTTAACTCTCCTGACAGAACAAGATCTTTCTGCACGTAGTCACACAGCGTGCACTCGTTGTCACTGTTGGCACGCCAGAAGTCCTTCCTTTTCGCTCCTTTGATTGGGTTCCAAATAGTTTCTGTGGAGAGGAGGAGGGTTGTTAGCAGTTACAAAGCTAAGTAAGAGTCTTGTACAACATGCAAGGTATGAAATGTATTTCAGGATGCAGCTCCACAAAACTCCCAGAGGCTAAAGTTCCTACACAGCTAAAGCTAGACAGATTGTTCCTGTTCTGTTTTTCCCCATCGTTAAACCACAATGACGTTGCGAGCAAAGAAGAAACTATAGCTCAAGTGCAGATTCATCTAAAGTTATTTTCCCCCTTTTTTTCTAGTTATAATCTCTGCTGTTGTACAGTATCCACAGATAATGCAGTTTTCTTACTTCTACTTTCATTACAGATGTGAACCACAGACATTCTCACTCGTGGCACTTCTAGTGGAGCTGTGACATAAAGTCTGCCAAGGTTCATGACAGATGCGCTAAATCTTCCATTCAATTCAATTCAATTTTATTTATATCGCGCCAAATCACAATAGTTGCCTCAAGCCGCTTTATATTTTAGGGTAAAAACCCGACAATATTAGACAAAAAAAAACCCCAAAAAAACTCAAACCCCTCCTTCTGCTCCAAAAAATATTTGGCCCATTTATATTTCTTATTTTTATAGTTTGCATCAAAATGTTTACATAATTTCAATGTGACTTATTACTGTCAAATCTTTCTATAGTTCAAACACAAATATATTAATTTTGCCAAATGAATATATTCAACAAGCTGCTGTAGCTCTGTTAGTTCTAACTAAAGGAAAAATTACATTTGCCTTCAATCCTAAAAGACATCAGTGAGATTCTGCAACAAAAGGGAAAAACACTGCACAGTGTATGGACAACATACAATATAGAGTGTAGGTAACTGATGACCCCAGGTCTATTGTTCACCAAACACTGTTACAAAAATATTGAATAAGCAACAATGTCTGACTCTTTTGAGAATATTTGGAGTGACCAAAAAAAGAAATAAACAAAAAAAAAAATAACCCCAAAAAACAAACAAACAATGACAATACGGCTTATGTCAAATGATGGAATTACATTTATTAAATTGTTGCAACTTTCAGTGGGACTTTATATAAGAATTCTTTATTTCTTTTATCACTCAAATGCATATCTTGAATTATTAGCAACCCTACACCCTGTCTAATATATTCTTTTTTCTTTTTTCTTTTATTATTCAAGCTATTTGTCATTAACAAAGTTTTAGTGCCAGAGAAATGATGAAAATGAAGCATTTCTTTTTCACATCTTTAATGTTTTTATCTAAAATGTGTTATTGATCAAGGTTTTATACTAAAAGTATGTTGGATGATAATTATAGAGGGCAGGTTTTATAATTTCCAGTTTGACCTGGTGTTGGCAGCATTGTCTCATTTTTGCAATGCCTAAATGTAGACATTGCGATATAGCAGTATGCCTGTGTGACTTAGTGTCCGTTTTATAATAAGCAAAGCATTCTCTTTGATATTTCAATGTTTTGATTTTGATTAGAGTAAATCATGATACTTTCATAATACGTCAATCATAATATCTGTGTACCTAGAGAAATACCACTAAAACGGTTAAAAACAGAAATTATTTATTTATTCACTGTAGTATGGTAAGTCTGTGTAGTTTTGTTATTTTTAAGTAAGCCATATGATGAAAAAAAAACATAAATGAGAAAAAATATTTTTTGTGTGATTGTTATTAATACTACACTATAAAAAGGCTGCAGGTAATATGATTTTCATACATGGCTTCATGTCACCTATGCATTTGAGGGTTAAAAGAACTTTTAATATTGTGAAACAGCATTATTATCTACCTTCCACTGTGCTCTCCATGATCATCATGACATCATCGTCAGTGAGCTTCCGGTTGCATCGAGTAAGTGGCTTTTTCATCCTGTTGGTCCCCAGCACTAGAAGAGCCACACTCTGCATGGTCTTCCTGTTGTGGGAAACCATCATCTCTAGGCCCTCGTCAAGTCTGAAGATCTCATTTTTAACATCCTGTACAATATAGAACAAACAAACAAGAAGTTAACATTGTTAGCTCCTGTAGTTGCTTCCTCTCCATGGCATAAAAAGGTGATAGTCTGGGACAAAAATAATGCAGCTAAGGGCAAGTAACTTACCCTCAATACTGCTTCATAATTAGTGCTTCCTACACTATATTGCCAAATGTATTCACTGATCCATCCAAATCATTGAATTCAGGTGTTCCAATCACTTCCATGGCCACAGGTGTATAAAATCCAGCACCTAGGCATGCAGACTGCTTCTACAAATATTTGTGAAAGAATGGGTCGCTCTCAGGAGCTCAGTGAATTCCGTGATGCTATGCCCATCTTTATTAAGTTGCACAATGTTCCTCCAGCTGTTTCTTTTCAGTATCACTTACCTTTCTAGCCTTTTGTTGCCCCTGTCCCAAGTTTTTGAGATGTGTTGCTGCCATTAAATTCAAAATGAGCTAGTATTTTTCATGAAATACGAAAATGTCTCAGTTTAAACATATGTTTTCTGTGTTTGATTGTGAATGAAATATGGGTTTATGAGATTTCAAATCAATCAATGCAAATCACTGCATTCTGTTTTAGATGCAATTTAGATTTTACACAGCATCCCAACTTTTTTGGAATTAGGAGTGTACCTTTAAACCATTCTTGAGTAGTTTCTGCAGTGTGATGGGGCACATTGTGCTGCTGAAAAAGGTTACTGCCATCAGTGCCCATAACCACATCTAGTGATGGACAGGGATGAGCAAGGGACAGAGATGAACAAGAACAAGAAGGTCTCCAGAATGACCATAAGCAGACGACTGAAGGAACAAGGCTTAAAGGGAAGAATAGCTCCTAAGAAGCCATTATTGAGGCCTGTAAACATCCAGAAATGCCTCAGATTTGCCGAGTCCAAGTTTGAACTCTTTGGTCTGTATCGTTGTGTTTATGTCCGCAGAAAAGCTGGAGAATGTTTTGATGATAGATGCATTGCATCCACAGTGAAATACAGTGGAGATTCCATTCTGCTATGGAGTTCCATTTCTGGAAATGGCGTGGGCAAATTAATGAAAATCGACAGTATCATGAACAAGAAGGTCTACAACAACATATTGTGGTATTCAAAGCTGAGCAGAGACTATTTGTCAAAGAAAAAGGAATCTGGAGTACTGGAACTGATGGACTGGCCAAGTCAAAGTCCGGACTTCAATCCTATTGAACAGATTTGGGATTTTGTGGCTTCAAAGTAGATCGCACAAAAGTTTCATCCAAAGCAAGTCTCTGGGAATAGCTAGAAACTATTTGGAACTCAATAACAAAAGAGAAAAGTACAAAAAAACTGCAAGAATGTAAGCTGTTAAGTCCAAAGGAGGCCATACAAAATATTAGGTTTTCTGGTTATTATGTGTGAATATGGACTATTTAGTTGTTTCAGTTTATTTGCCTAATAAATAACAATATAATTTTTAGTTTTAAACAAGGTTTTGACAGATTTCTAAAATAATTGTATTTTTTTTTTTTTTTTTTTTTTTTTTTTATTGTGGTTTTTTTTTTTTTTTTTTTTTTTTGTTTTTTTTTTTTTTTTTTTATTTTTTTTCTTTTTTTTTTTTTCATTTTTTTTTTGGGG
>VUQI01047134.1:9714-26897 GCA_015106735.1 Paratilapia polleni | reverse complement strand
TTTCATTCCAGTGTCTCTTGAATTCCAACACAAGCACACCTGTTTCTACCTAATAAGGTACTGATGAGGTGATCACCTGAACCAAATCTTATTTAACGAGGAAAAGTATAAAAACCATTGCTGTGGTCATCACTATCCTCTTGCAATAGGACCAACTGGATGGCAAAAACAGTGCTAGTAGTACATCAAAAGTAACTGGAATAAAAAAACATCTATTGACCATGCCAAAAGAAATGAAAAGAAAAGTTTTGTGTGAGGAAAAGAAGGGTTCAATTCTGGCTTTACTGGCAGAGGGATACAGTAAGTGTCGGGTTGCTTCCATCCTTAAAATTTCTAAGACGGCGGTTCATAAGAACAAGGTCAAGCAGCAGACATTGGGAACAACAAAGCTACAGTCTGGCAGAGGCCGAAAACGACTCTCCACTGACCAGGATGACCGTCACCTCATTCGAATGTCACTCAGGAACCGTAGGATGACATCAATGACCTACAAAACGAATGTCAAATGGCAGGGGTGAAGTGCACAGCAAGAAGGGTTTGAAACAAGCTCCTAGAGGCAGGGCTCAAGTCGTGTAAAGCTAGAAAAAAGCCCTTCATCAATGAGAAGCAAAGAAGAGCCAGGCTGAAGACCATAAGGATTGGACCATAGCGGAGTGGAGTAAAGTCATCTTCTCTGATGAGTCTAATTTCCAGCTTTGTCCAGCACCTGGTCGTCTAATGGTTAGACGGAGAGGCCTAGAAGCCACAATGACAGTCATTTAACAATGTTAAATCGCTTTGTATATGTGTGTGGATTGGAGCACTCAAAATATCACAAATAGTTGTACACGATTGTAAATTTTACTTTTTGGTTGTTGATCATACACATTTGTGACCTTTTATGAGACTAATTTCTCTCCGTAAGTTTTTGACTTCAAGCTGTGTTGCTGCTCTCTCCAATAGTAAGGTGCAGAGTATTGGAAACCAGTCTTCCCCATAGTTAAGTTGACCTCAGAAACTTTCAAAGCCATTATATGGTGATTGACTATGAGCTTAACTAAAGATGTTATGGTTGATATTTTGGAAGCTTAGAAAGGAATTATGTATTTATCTTTTTTGTAACCCACCTGATAACCTTTCCAGGTGGTATTTGTCACTTCTGTAATATCATGCATAAATGAGGGTTTCAAGTGTGCATGGATGTACCTGTGTCAGTGTAAACAATTCAGCCACAACATTAAAACCACTTGCCTAATGTTGCATAGGGCCCTTGTAGTGCCATCAAAACAGCTTTGACCAACGGGGGTCTGGAGAAAAGACCTCTAGGGGGTTTAATGTGATGTCTGTCATCTGGACGTTGGCGACAGATCCTTTTGGTATTGTGGGTTGTGGAGTGGGGACCTCTGTGGATCAGGCTCTTTCAGCACATCCCACGGATCCTTGATTGGATTTGGATATAGATCATTTTTCTGAGGCCAGGTCTAAGCTCTGCATGCTTTGTGGCGTTCCTCAAGCTGCTGATGAGAGCTATTACTGGTGTGGTGGGTATGTGGCACATGTTTAGGTATGTGGCACATGAGTTTGTGTCAAAGTAACATCTACATGAATGGCATGACCCAAGGTTTTCCTTGCAATGTAACAAGATAAGCAATGTTACTTCAACAATCCATGGTTTTAATGTTGTAACAGATGCTTTTGTGTTTGTGTGCATAGAATTTGGTGCAGGTGTAGCCTGCCACTCCTTTTATTGAAGGACAAACAAAGAATGCAATCAGTAAAAATAATTAATAGTTGCTTTTTCATTAATAGTTGTTTGTTTTTTATCATCAGTGATCATTGGTGATTTATAACATTTATCTACCATGAAAGGTGTTTTAAGTACGTACTGATCAAAGTACAATATAGGCAGAATGGTTACATAATGCTTAATGACGTCAGCTAAACACTTGTGCAAACAACAATGGGAGACTTTGACGTCAGAAGCTTTTGCTTGGGTTTTTTTAGCTTTGAGGGTTCACCCTGGCAAATGATTGAAATGTTATGACTTTTGTAAAACAATGTGTTTTGCAACTGAATTGTTTCACCATGTGACATGTGATTCATATAAATTTTTGATGATGTTGCTCTTTTGTTTAAGCAACCATATTTTCCTACAACAATAATGTGACACAGTGTCAATGTAATGGCAAAGTCCAATTCAAATTCAAGCTAAATATATTTAAATATGGCTAGGTTGACTTCTTCTTCTGGTTTCTTTGAGACTAACTGTCGTCTGTAGTCTGTTGCCGCCTCTCTGTGGTCACCCGAAGGCTTTACTCTTTAAGATGGCTGTGTCCTGCTTGTGGTTAGTGGAACAAAGGATTTTCCTTTTACCCTTTTGGCAGCTTTTGGCTGCTATTTTTTTTTTTTTTTAGCTAATATAAAATGTAAATGTGTTTTCAGCACAACTGTCTGGATGTGATGAGTCCATCAGCCAGGCAGTCAGAGTGCAATCATGGTCACAATGCTTACACTTGACCTGTTTTACCTCATCCTCGTTATTCCTTATTGTCTGTCTTGACTCATACGAGTTATTAAGTCACTCTATGCTGATACTTTGACACACTTCTTCCTGGCAAAATGTACTTCTTAGGTGCCTTGTTTGTGTAAATTTTTTTGCTTTGCAAGAACTACCACACGTTCCATTCTTGTGGATATAAATACAAAAAGGATGTTCAGTATTTAGTAACAGCAACAATCAATTGTCACAAGGCTGTGATGCTAGCATGATGAATAAAATTTGTCCACCACACATAAAAAACAACAGCCAAAGTGCCTCTAAACAGCCTTTATGGTGGTTCCTGCTTCAGCAGGTATCATTAGGACCACCCATACACACACACAAATGTGAAACCAAAACCAGTTACTCTACAGTATGTGGTTGCTGCATGTAGCAGTTTATTGGGTACTAATAAAGAGGTGGATCCTGCCCTCTAGTGGTGGAAAGAGTCACACACAGGTTGTCTGGACTATGACATAGCACTCTGCAGACTTCATGAAATGCCTTCATTGCTTAACCTGTATCTTCCACATGCTCAGAGTAAACCTAAATCTTCATCTTGATCTGTTTCTTCAGCATGATTTTGCTCTTGTATTGACGACCAATACAGAACCCTGAAACAGCAAAAGCCTGAGCTATAATACCAGCTAATGTATTTGCCATGTATTCACATGACAGGTGTGCATTTCTAAGCATCTTTGCTGTTAAAGTCTATTAATGGTGATATTGTGCAAATAATAGTTCTGTTTTACCCCAGGGAGAGAAACAGCAGCAGCAGTAAAGCGGTTAAACAGGTGGCGAGAAGCGGTAACAATGAGGCGAGGAAGGAGCGGGGAGAGTCACCCGACGCAGGGAGTAACTGCCCTCCTGGGAGCAGAGACAGGTCAAATATCTCCTGCAGCTCTGTGCGGCCTGCCACAACCTGAGGGATCACTTAGACGGACACGAAGAGATGAAGAATGCTATTATTCAGTAGGCAAGACACATGTGTACTTATAGTATATTTTACCCATATACATATTCGCATATGCAAAGCTTTTATGAAAATCCATAATCATACATGTTGATAAATAAATTCATATAGCCAGTTATTTTTATTCTTTCCATTGTCTGCCTTCCCCTTCCTTTTGCCTCCAGTTTTACATAAAACAAAATCTGTAAAAATGGAAATCATGTTTCATTTTACCTACACAGTATGATTTCAACATTTTATGTGATCAATATTTGTGAATTTTTATAATTCTTTGGAGATTTACAGAAAATATTTATAAGGTATTATGTTGACAACTTTGCTAACAAAGCCTTACACAAAGCAGATCTTATTTATTGTTCTGTAAGAAGAAGTTGGCTAGAAAAAGCAAAGGAATAGGCGTGCTAGCCTTTAGTGTGGTTAACACCTCTCTTCTGCTGGACTACAAACAGCCAGTGCTTGTTTTGCCAGCCCTCTGCTGCAGGGCCTTGTGTCCTCTGTAGCTGTAATGGGACAGCTGTGGCAACAGGTCCTCAACAACACACTTACCATAAATTTCATTTGGGTGTTTAGAAGTGTTTAGAATCCTTGAGTTTAACATTTTGGACATCACAATTTTATTTAACTGATTGTGACCGTATTTGGAGTGCGTTCATCTGTGATTTTAAATAGCGTGCTAATTTTGGATAGAGCAAGCTTTAAACAAAACCCACTTACTGAAGAGACTTATTAGCCAACTTCTTATAGCGAGTGAATGGTGAGCAAGACTAAATGGAACCAGCCTGTCACTCACAGTACTCATACGTCTAATAATGCATACATTGTAATTCACAATGTAAAAGGGTGTGTTATATAAGAGCAGAAGCCTTAAAAAAGCACTCAAACAATACTGAATTGAAATTTATGGGAGAGGATGGTGTACATGAGCAAATTAAATTAAAGTTAATTTAGAAAATGCTTCGAAATATGAATGAAAGAGATGCAATTTGCCCTATGATAATTCAGTGTACCATCAAAAACATTTCTAAGCTGATATTCAAAATATAAACAAATAAAAATATAATTTAAATAACAATATATTTAAAATAGTTACAGTACCAGTCAAAGTTTGGACACACTCACTCTTTGGAGTTTTAGTGTCCAAACTTTTGGACTGATTGGAATTGTGTTTTAAACGTGAAGAAGCTGCCTTTTTCCCGGTACAATGGCTCTCCTGCTGATCAATTACAATTTCCAGTGTCCCTTCCTAAAATGGTGTATGTTGTTACCTTTGAGATAGTAGTATAGTCTGACAATGGAGAGTTGGCCCGAGTAAATCTCACACTGGTAGGTGCCCTGATGCTGCAGATTCACTGAAGGGATGGAGTAGAGCCTGTCCACCCCCACAGTCACTTCTTTAAACTGATCCATTTGCTGGGTTTCAACCTGAAGGATTAAAGCACTTTTTAGTTTTTATCTACTTTGCCCAGAAAGATTTCACTGGAATAAATAAAACAAGTGTTAAAAGAACAGTTCAAAATGTTATGATTAAATTTGTTATCGCAAGAAGCCACAACACTATTCATTTGGATATAAATTAGGAAATTTGTAGGCAACTCAGCAAATCCACACAGTGACAAACCCTGTTAACAGGATACATTTTTCAGGCTGTAGGCCAGAGGAGCCACAGCAGATGTTTTCACATGCTTCCAATCTTTAAGCTAAGCTAACTCTCTTCCAGCTCCAGCTTCATATTTTAAAGACATGAAATTATATTGCTCATTTTGTCTAACCGTTGTCGAGAAAGCTAGTATGTATATTTTGCAAAATGCTGAACTATTACTTTTAACAGTATGGCAGTGACCCTGAATAATTCACCATATGTTGAGCATACCTCCTCTGCGAACCTCCAGATCACTTCAATATCACTTGGCAAGGCAAATGGCACATCGCACCACATTTGAGTCCTGCTGTTTTCCATAACTTTAATTTCTTCCACTGAAATAAACATACAACCACCCACATGCACACAGGCAAATGCACACACTCAGATAACATTCACATAGGGGCAGCTCTTGCAGTCTGAGCCCTCCTTAATGATAATACTTAAGCCTAGTCTCTGAGGAGTGGAGTAAAAGTGATGATATGCTAAAGAGTGGCTGTGCTGTAAAGGCTTGATACGAATACCATGTGTGTGGGAGTCAACTGTCACCTTGCATAAAGAAGCCAAGGACTTAAAGAGTACCTTGGGGGCTCTGTGCAAAAGATATAATGTGTGGAAATAAAACCTTTCCTCTGTCTCATTTTCAAATCCTGACTTTTTGCTAAGAGCATTTCAAGGATCAAAAGCGAAGCATTTCAAGGATCAAGACTGGATGCTTATAGAGGTGAAAATATAGTTATTTAAGGATATGTCACATCTGGATTAGTACATCATTTTTTTTTTCTTATTTGAAAATTGTGATATAACAGAATCAGTAATCCGATGCATTAGGGTATAGTATGAATATAAGTACTCACCTGGACAGTCGAGAGGGAATTCACAGGAGTCATACTGGCAGGTAATACAGTTGTACACTGCACCTGCACTCTGAAAACCTGATGGGTGAATTAAACTAATACTGTTACGTTGATGACAATATTATTTTGTTTCTAAAAGCAATAGTTGTTATATTAGAGACAAAAAAAAATGAGAGACCAACCACATGGGGGGAAACATCCAGAGACTGTGAAGAGAATGAAACTTAGATTAACCAGTTTTACTGATACAGCATCCACAAGTGAAAGTCAGTTCAAACTAACCACTTTCTGGATCCTTCACAGTGTCCGAAAGACTCTAAAAAATGTGACTAGCATCTTACAGAGAGAGCACAGAGATCAGAGTGATCTGTGATGACCTAATATAGGTTATTATGGATGGAAAGATGAAGGAAAAGGGGAGAGTCCATGGCTCACCTCTAGGCAGTTTGGAGGCAGCTGAGATGAAATTGTCTGCTGCTGTCTGCAACCTTCGCTCATACACAGTGTCTGATAGATGGAGAGGAGGAGGAGAAAATATTTGGTTCAGTGCATACTGAGTGAATTGTGTGGTTTGAGGAGTCAGTTTTTTTTAAATCTCTCATTTCTGACCTAACAACAATTTTTGACTCATGTATTCATGCACTTATACTGTATGTCTGCTTGAACAGGTGTTTGGCTACCGTTATTCAGCTTGTGGTCAAACTCTTTCACTATTGGCAGGATCTCTGCATCCATAATTTCCTTCAGCTGGATGTCATAGCCTTTACCTAAAAGAGAAACACATATAACACAGATCTTTACCTGCTACAAATTGTTTCCAAATTTGATCATTTTACCGAGCAGTGAAGTAGTACAAAGAAAATCTTCCGTACCCACTCTACCAGCTTGAATCACTGTCTCATTATTGTTGAATATGCGGTCCAGCGTCTCAAAACAGGCGTCAACATTTCTCACGTGGTATTCAGTCAAAAGGTAACCCCAGCACAGACGAAGACTGTCTTCCACATCAACAAAACACTGATAGCAGCTTTGAGAGGGGCAGAACAGCAAGCTAAGGCACACAAGCCACAAAGCAGATGCGTACATTTTTCAATATGAGCTTTAAAAACTGGAAAAAAAATGTTTCCGGGTGAACTGTTTTGATTCAAATCCTTGTCTCATAGTGACTACAAATGTGGAAATTCCAAGGTTTCATTTTTTTGGAGCTTGAAGAATAAGTGCTTTGAATTTGTGTGCACATCCCACATGAGAAAAAAAAAAGTCTTAAAGTATCTTGTTCATGTTTTCTCAACATGAGAGGAGAACATCACAGACTCCTCTCTGCATTTCCCACCATTCTATTGTCTCTAGTCCCCATTTCCTGCCGCCTCAATGCACCAGTTTTACTGCAGAGCCCAGAGATGGAGCTAGCCAAGGAGGGAGGTGGCAGCACTGAGAGGGAGAGGGGCAGATGAAGATGGAGTTAAATGCTTATGTATGTGTAGGGATAAAGTGTGAAGGGTGCCGGCGTAAAAACCCAAGAGAAATGTCTAATATGCAATAAATGAAAGTCTACCCGGTGGTGTGGGGATGGCGAGACAGAGAATGAAAGAAGCCAAGTAGAAAATAAAGAACAAAAGGGACAGCGAAATCGATAGGATAGTGAGCAGAGAGACAGAGAAAGTACATATTCTTGCTGATGAAGTTTAGAAAAATTTGAAGTGGTGAAAAAATGTGAGTGAAAAAAAAAACAGAAACAGAGAAAAGACAAAAGAGGTAAGTGAGGACACGCAAGTGACAGACAGAGGTAGGGAGAGAGGAAGAGGGAGCGGGATTACAAATCAAGTCGACTGCCTCATCGCATCCTGTATCCCCCACTCGTCTCCCACCCCACCCCCCACCCTCCATCCCCCCCTTGTCCCTCACTCCTGGTGCATCTCCATGGCAACCAGACAGGGTGCCTAATACATGAACTTAATATATTTCCAGTGGCAGGGTGAGCTGGGTACTAATGCATTCATCTGTCTCCACACAGACAGGCCAATCAATATTAGGCAAGAGTGTGCTCCAGGACTGCCAAAGTCAGACAGCTAGTCAGATGGCTGGACATGGAAAATCCCAAATGAATATGTGTGCATGTTTGAGGGCATTTAACTATGTCTAGTGACAAGGACACTTTTATCATTTTTTCTGCTGCATATCCAGTGCATTTACAAACTCGCCCAAAGCTTTCAAAAATGTCTAGTCGTGAGAAAAAAAAGACTTTATGTATATTTTTCACTTTAAAAAAAAGAAAGAAAGAAAATAGAACAAAAATAGTGAATTCCATAGTCTTGGAGACTGTCTAGACAAATTTAGAGGAAAGCTGGGACACTATATTGAGTTCCTGCTTTTTTAGTTTTTTTAAATCACCCAATAAGATGTTTCGTAAAAAGATTAACACAGAGGACTTTTTCACATTTTATTAACATACAGGGGTAAAAACAAACAAAAAAAAAAAATCAACAGAACAAAGTATGAAAACTTGCACATGATCAAATGATGATGCCACAGATTTTTGAAGGTGTCATATATGACGGGGTCACAACCCTTGGCTGTCTTCCTATTTGCCCCCACTGGGGTCTATAACACAAAGCCAGCCAAAAGGGTTGGCTCCCTGAGACTCTGTGCTGCAGGACATGCCGTCGTCCTCTTCTTCAATCTGAAAAGTCTTGATCGTGACACGACTGGTGAGGAGTCATTCAGATAGATACTAAGATACATTAAATCCAGAAGAAACAGTGACAGGTATCACCTGAGACCTTTCTTGCATTTAAAGTGGGAATAGTATAGGTAGCATCAAATATAATTTTTAGGGAGAGAAATATTCATCATGTAGAATATATTTCTAAAATGATATCCTCCTCTATAGGATGTTGAAACTGAATGCAGCCCTGTTCCCGAGGACCTCACCTGTGACCTGCTTTGACCTCACAGGTTAAGGGTCTCAGGGACAGAGGGGCATACTGTGAAATTAAAATACACTGAGAGGGTGTAAAGACAGAGCCATTTATTGTACAAAAATGCCAATGCTGAGTTTAAATGTGCTAAAAAGAAAGAACTGCAGAGTCACTGCACCGAGACAAAGAAATGACCTCATCTGACATTTGGATTCTGCGGCACCAACCGGTCTCCTGGTTTGCTGCAGATTAGAAGCAAAGCTGATCAGTTCAATTAAAGCATAATCGGCACATAATCATGACAGATTTGTCCACATTTTATCCATGCTAATCTTTTGTTCTGCAGTGCAGCAAATCAGATATAACGTAACATTTTTCACAGCAGGCAAGCATAATCCCAGTAATGCAGCCGTTGAGCTCACTGTGGAGGAGACAATTAATTTAGGGGAAACAATTAATTTTAAACTGTTGGTTTAAAATGCCATGGGAGTTCTGAACATCATTTTTTGAGCTAGCATGGACAAATTATAGTTTCTAATAGCTTTTCTGAGCCCACTGAGCTGAAGAGGTTTTAAAAAAATCAATTCAAAGATACATTACTAGAAGCATTACAGGTAAAACTTAACACATCAAACGGACGTTGTAATCTTAAAGTCATCATATTTGGCATATAATTATTTATACATATGTAAGACATAAGACATATGTCATAGAACAAGACTTTTCTTTCTCTCAGTAACTGTGGAGGTACGACTGTGAAGAGAAATTTTCCACAACTCCCTGTGAAGAAAACTTCAAATTAGTTTAGATGAATGTAAAAGGATATATAGTCGACATGCAACCAGTCTGAGATGTTTTAATTTCAAAGGGAATTTCAGGATTGACAATCTCTTGATGCCGTTCTTATTATTAGAATGTCACATTATGTTATACTAAAAGCAAGACAGCATCTGCATCTAAGTCTTCTGACTTACCAGTAAAGATGAAATTAGTTTTTAAAGATTATCAAAAAGAAGCAGCAGAGCAGGACACGGTGAGGATTCAGATGATCAATCCACCTGTAGATAAAATAATAAAATTACATTTTATGGTCAGTTAAACTGTGCCAATATCACTGTAAAACAGTTTTGTTTTTTTTTGTTTTTTTGGTGATCAAAGAAAGAAAATTCATTGCGTAGAAATATTAGAACGCAATGCCACCCACTGGTAGACAGACAGAATGACACATGCTGACTGGGAAAGACTGCATATGTCTATACATTTTTCAAAAATTGGAAATATCTATATTTCATAGCTTATCTGTGTAGGAAGAATGTTTCCACCTTGTTTCAACACGTCAACGTGAATGTAAATAAAGGTGGTATGTGTCCACATCACACGCTGCATCAAATTGAACTGCATTAATCTACATTAGGTATTATATCACGTATTACCTACAGGTTGACTTTATAAGCTACAGGCCTTCAGATTTTGGAACATGGAGGTGTGATTTTGAGGTTGTCTTTGTTAACAGTTGCAGCTGGAGCAGACCACAGGGAATAGCAGAAATGAATGGAATAACAGATCTGTCTGCAGCATAGGTAGAATTTAAGGTTTGTTTAAAATCTCGTCATTCACGTCAGTATCCACAGAACAAAACTGAGTTAATTACATATCTCACGGAAATGATTATATTCGGGTCAATTAAAATGCATGTCGTTTTACTGCCTGCCATAACACTGAAATCCACTGACAGCTGCTAATTTTAAAGGGAATAAATTTAAACTGAGACGTACAAATAAGATGCAAACAGAAAATGTGAATTAAAACAAGGTGCAAATTAGACATGAAATGCAGACATGACCTCAACAGCATGCAGCATGGATACTAGATACTAATTGAAAGGCTTTTCAGTGTATGCCAACAAAGACAGAAAAGCACATAGATCCTACAAATATAGCCACTTACAGAAGTTCTCACATGTTTACACATGCAACATAACTACTTGTCTTTTTATAGTCAAAGGGAAGGATGTGAAGAATTTGTGATGAAAAAGTTTCGGATAAAAATGCATTTTACGCAGGCATAAAAAATAAACATACCATCCTTACTCTACATTGAACTTGTGACATAAAATGTATAAAAAAAAAAAAGAAAAAAAGAAATTCACCTTACACTCAGCCTCTTCTTTTCCTCTCTTTCCCAGTCAGAGTGGTTCTGTGTTTCCTCTCGGCTCCCTCTCTCTCTCTGATGGTCTCTGCCGGGGCCAGACAGGGAGCCCAGCGGCAGGTAGGTTACAGACAATAGTATTGATTCCATTATTCTTCTTCTCTCTTCTGCCTACCTGCCTGACTAACACCAGCACCTATACAGCGCTTCACCTTTTGTCTCTGCAGGGCTGTTGTCACAAACACACAGAGCTGCAAACACGAGAAAAATAAAGAAGAGAGGGGAGGGAAAAAAAAAAAAAAGCCTTTCTTACTTGTGCGCTCACATGCTCGTGCACACACCAAATCGCCTGGTGCACATACTATCTAACACTTAAAGACGACACACATATACACACACACACATTTACCCTCCATGCTGCATTAGTGGTCTCCAGTCATCTCTTTTTGCTTTCACTGTACCCAAGTCTGTTCTCCTCCTTTTCTCTCTCCCTCTTTTACACTCTAGTCGTCATCCTTCCATCTCCCTCTTTTTCCTCACACGTTTTTCCGAGCCTCACACTAGCCTGGTAACCCCCCCAACACACATGCACGCACACACACACACACATGCACGCACGCACACTCGCAGTCTGCGAGCTACATATATGTGTGTGAAAGCGTGAGAGATGGAAGGAGAGAGGGATTATGAGTGCCGTGAGTGTGTGTGTGTGTGTGTGTGTGTGTGTTGGGGGGGGGGTGAGCAGGGAGGCTAGCAGAAAGTGGGGATGGAGGGGGAGGGTCAGAATCTCTAATAGGATGAGAATAGAGAGAAAATATGAAGCCCAGGAGTCTCATGAACCTGAGAGGCTGACATTACTGCCTCCTCATATGTGTACAGCAATCATACCGTCATCAAATTGATTACAGGATTTATGGTGTTGCTCCAACACTGCTGTAAATTGCAGCTGGAGTGACTTCAAACACACTAAATAAAGCTGTGGTGGAAAGCTCTGCTAATTGTAAAATGTGTCTTGATTATACAGCTTGACATCAGAGGTGAACAACATGCATTTAGCCACTCTGTACAACCAAATTCATCCAAGAGAGTCTGAAATGGGGGCTGTTTAAACAGAATGAGAAAACAATATAAATCCCCCCTTTATGTTGCATGCATAAACAACAAAACTGCAACAGCTTCTCATATCTGATTTGAAATGTTTATGTGTGTGTGTTTTTTTTAATACATTTAATAATTCTGGTCTTTGTTCAATCAGTTTGCATGTCTTAAGGCAGTTTGATTCTAATATTTGAGCTATTCTCTGAGAGGAAAGAGAGTTGCCGTTGTGCTTGTTGGGTAACAGAATCATACAGCCCCGAGGGAAATTCAGAAATGAAAGTAAATCTAATTTGGACCCACTGATTGGCTGTCTGTTCAGCGAGAGGGAGCATAAACACTACACTTGATGTGTAAGCATCATTAATGGCCCTAAAGTGTTCTGACCGTGTTTTACAACAGAGCGTATCACCAGTGTCTCACACATTTAGAGCAAATGAGGGTAAACTGACAAAGAAAATGCATTGCTTTTGGCCTAAAGGAGCTGCAGTGATGAATTGATAAAAACCTCAATGTAATGAAAAGCTAGTTAAGACCCTGGCAACCATAAAGAAAAGACAAGGACATAAAAAAAAAAAAAACAAGAGGGACAAGTAAGCACATTGATTGCCTGCATCATTAGGTGAAAGTTTTAAAAGCCTTCTCACTAAAAAGCAAGAACTGACCAACCAGAAATGAAGTGAACTCATCTTCACCTTCTTTCAAAAGACTTTTTTCATAAATACACAAAGCAAGAAAAATAGCACTCATTAATAATAGTTCTTGACTGATCGTGCTGTATCCATACTGCCTATATAGTAGTCTGTGTCACTTAGCAGCTTGTATTCTATACACATACTGAATTTATACTCTTTAGACTCTTAACATCCTCCTCCGTAGCTGCAATCATACTGTAATGGCAAGACACCTAAATTTGCATAGAAACAACACACAGAATGTGTTTACACAATCTGCTGTGATGTGTGCAGTGGTCTACACTATCCCGTTGCACTGAATGTGAGTTCCTTGTCTTGTGCAGCACATATAATCCACCTAATCCCGCTTTAATGTCACAAAGACAAACTCCTGTGCATTTGCAACACATAGACTCTGACTGTGAATAGATTTTAGAGTGCAGGAGTCTGTGCCTGCTTTGCTCTGCCAGCAGACTAAAGCACCTCTTTCCAAGACAGGGGCTACGTGGGCGCCATTTTGGCTGAAAAACCAAGAAAAAGCCTCTCTCTCTCTCTCTCTCTCTCTGAGAACAGCAGTGTCCGAACCTGAGTGACAAATGCAGAACGTCACAGTCAGAGTCAGGTGCGTGCGTGTGTGTGTGTGTGTGTGGTTGTGTATGAATGTGTGTGTGCCTGCGGCTGCACTCTGCAGTGCCACTGACAGACAAAGCACTGGGAGTGCTCCACAGGGATGACATCATCAGTCTGGGATGATGTCTGCCTTGTCTGTCTCAGGATCGGGATGCTCTAGTTTGCTGATACATCCCAAGAGATTGCACACGGCATTCTTTACGGCAGCACCGGCTTTTATAAAGTATTGTGCAAAGTGCGCTTTAGGCAGATTAATGGAGGAAATTTTGTTTGCGAGTTTTGAGTGAGCGTGTGCTTCAAGGAACTCATAACACTTCATATAGAGGTTGTGGCATTTTACTCACAGTTCCAACTCTCGCAGACATCTTTAAAGCAGCATATGTGAATGTGGATGTTGTGACAATATGCTCGTATAACAACCTGCTTGCACATACGCACAGTCTGCTGCATATGCTAAAATAGAAACCAGGTATAAGAGGTCACTAATATAAATAGCCTTTACTATGTCAACATCTGACACAGATAGAAGAATATACAGGGTTAACAGTACTCCCTATCTTTGCTCCACACACCTAGCAGTTGTCTGATGTTCAACTGTCTGCTCAGGCAGGAGAGCAGCGTTTGTGTGGTGGATGATAAAGAACGCTACGACTGACAGTGCAGAATCAGCACATTTCTGATATATGCCCCCTATCTTCCCCCCTTCCAGGAGGGGGGCGAGCCGGCTGTAACGCACTGCAGATGGCTGCTGTTTCGAACCACCAGTCTGACTTGCCGAGGGGAAGCGAGGAGGGGGAGGATGCAGGGAGGTTGCAGGGTAATGAAACGGTTATAAGTATAACGTCAGGCACACAAGGCTCCTCAACCTGTGGTAGTATACAGTAATACACAAATTCCATAATGAGGCTGTATCTAATGACTGTCACTCATGTAAATTATATGGATGATATGTTGACTGTTGTGTTTCATTGGTTTTGTATGGAAATTCTCGAGGGAGACGGGCAACTGAAAGAGGTGGAGGGAGGTTTGTTTTTGTCTTTTAGTTGAATGAAAGGTAGTCTTACACTTTTAGGAGAGCATCTGATATTTATTTATACTTAGTGGTTATATGCAGGCCATATAACCACATACTATCGTCGTCTTTAAGTGTTAGATAGTATGTAGGCACAACAATTTGTGCAGCACCCCTTTCTTAAAAATATGGCATAGCAGGATTATTTTTATTTATTATCTTGCTGTTAGTTTCTACTGAAACCTCAGAGATAGCTGCTTGATTCAATTCAGTTCAATTTTATATACATAGTACCAAATCACAACAACAGTGGCCTCAAGGCCATTGATAAAAATGGGGGTATGGTATCCTCTCTTAGGGGTATTTCTGCTGCAGTACGAGCCACTGATTGCTGTACTGCTGTACAACCGACAACCTGTCAAGCAGCAGGTAGTCATCCCAGCGAACATGTCCAACTGCCACAGATATTGCCCACAAAATGACACAGAAGTGGGAAAGAGACTTCATGAGGATTTTGCCCAAAGGAGAGAGCATCATGATAAAGACCTTGAGAGGATAAAAGGCACTGCAGTTGAAAAGGACGAACCATGTCATTAAACACTAGGAGATCCTCTCACAGAGTAACAAAACATACTTACCTCTCTGCTTGTGGTATGCTAGACGTGGCTAGAAGTGACTCCGCAGGGAAAGCTAGAAGGTTGTACAGTTATCTCCGTGCTGTTTATTATGCGAAACCATACAACCAACTACCTCACGCTGCAGAGCACAGACTGTAGAGACTCCAGACAAGATTTCAACAGCAGGACGTAGGTGTCTGTGTACATACTCACCTGTCTGCCTCCTACCTCATGCCCCACTTTACACTTTCAGCAATACATTCATATAGTTAGTGCCCTCTTCATTAAATAATTCAGCTTTCAGTTTTGAGATTGAGTCATACAAACTCAAAAGGGAATTTATCCTTTGATTTCTTTTTGTGCAGTTCTCGTAGTGCTATGGAATACATCTGTTTGCTCTTGGATTTGAGCAAAAATTGATTCACTGACATTACAAAGGCTGTTCTTTTTTCTATAGAGCTCATTCAGTGCTGTGTGTCCTATTTCTTTTTTTTTTTTTATGAACAGTGGGAAAAGAAGGATAAAAGATGCATGTTACCTCTCTGCAACAATGAATGGGGACTGAATCTGCAATCACTATCAAAACATGAGAAATGTAAGAGGTTTGCGCCCCAGAAAATGCACCCACATTGCTGCAGTGATGCCACAAGAAGGAGGGTGTTAAGTGGCTGCAGTGGCACAAGTTGTGTAGAACAGGTGTACACAAAAACACAAAGATTCTCAGCATGCATATGTATGGCAATGGAGGACAAAGATGAGACAGCTTATGTAATCACATGCACTGTAGGAAGGAAGAAGACAACGCCGCTAGTGTGAAATTTGACAATGCTGGAACAGAAGTATGAAAATCCTTTTCTTGACATCTAAGCCTCTCATGCAAGTGTGAGTACTACAAAAGCTTCAATTTATCTGTTCATTCATAGTATTTCCAACCATTTCTTAGGGGTTGTTGCCCTCTACTGGTGACTCTCCAAACTCTTGCTCACTTTCCCCTTCTGGGCCCTGTTCTGTCAGTGCCACTAGTCTGCAATAGAGCAGCACTGACAACTACAAAATACTGTTTCAGGGTCTGTCTAAGCATTGTTATATGAAGAAAATTACAATCACAATCTCCTATTCTATCAGAGCCTAAATTTCCTCTTTGAAAAAAAAACAAAAAACAAACAAAAGAAAAAAACAATATTGCGGGTCGACCCATTATTGAACTAAGTTCCTACATTCACTCACTGCAGCATTTCATCCAAATCAACTGTCCGATTCTACTTAGATAGCTGAAAGGTTTTCATGGGAGTTAAAGGCCATCTGCCGTAACACTGTCATGAGGTTCAAGTCTGCTGTCAGCTGTTATATCTAAATCTGGGGGACTTCTGCTTCACAGTGAAAAGGGAATTTCCTTCACATCACACAACGACTGCTAAATTGAAATTTTTTTAGATGTGCGCACACCCTCTGTGGAAATCATAATTGTTGTGTGCTGTGGTGCTACATTTGCTGGCACAGTGCTACATTCCAACAGAGACAAGCCGGGAGTGATAGGTTACTCTGAGCACTGATTCAGACATAACTGGGACAAGATGATATGCTGTGTAAATGGCATTTAAAGAATTCCTGCAGACCCTTATCAGTACAGAAATGTAATAGCAAATGATATAAAAATAAAGATGAAAATGTAAACATTTTTTAAGAAGAAGTTAAAACATTTCTTCAGTGCTGACAAAAGAGAACTGTATGTGTGGCAGCTCCGCATTCTCTGCATGAAAGTGTTTGCTGGTATGGAGGATTTAAGGAATCCATCTTCCAACAAAGAAGCATTAGAGACATAGAGAAGAAGAAACTAAAAAGTCTATCATGAAAGCCTTGAGCCAACTGAGTCGCATTCTGGTGTAACTTCAAAAATGCAGCCAGGTAAATTGTGCTCATCTTCTCTTCCGCTTTTCTTTCTTGGTATGCTTTCATAGTTCTAGCCACTCTTTTTCTGACGCTTCCTTTCACTCTCGTGTCCCAAAGTCCACCCCCACTCCTCCCTCTCCTCATTCACTCAACCTTTTTTTTTTTTTTTCTTCATCCCTCATGGGTCCCCATTTCCCGCCTCGTACCCTTTT
>VUQI01047133.1:0-10120 GCA_015106735.1 Paratilapia polleni | reverse complement strand
TTTAAAAAAAAAAAAAAAAAAAAGGTGATAGATATGTGACATAAGTAATATTACCACTGCAGTCACACTTCTTATTCTTGATGATGTAAATAAGGATGGCAGTTACAATCACACTTATGGCCAAAACAGCACACAGCAGCAGCAGAACTATATTGCCTTTCAGTAAATCACCAAAGGCCCCCAAGCTGGTTCCTGACAGATGAAAAACAGAAAAAACAAAAACCTTCTGACTTCTAATCAAGACTAATAATACCATACCCATAGAACCTTATTTCTTGTCCTTTGTGTTATATGCTTACCTTTAATATCAAGTTTTGTTCCATTTCCAAATATAATCTCCCCACATGAAGCCAGAGCACAATAATAAGTCCCAGTATCTGAGGAGGTGATGTTCTTAGAAAATCGATACACACAGCTTTTTGAAGGAGAGGGCAGTTCAGGTTTCTTGTCACATTCATTGGGTCCATTTCCATCAGTGTAGATAATGTTTGCAAAAGATTTATCTGATCCAGCACCAAACCAGTGGACACTGTGATCATCGGGACAAGATTTGCTGCCAGAACTAGAGAGGATTGAACACTGGAGAGTCACTGAGTCTCCTGGCTGAACTGGATCAGTTACTGTTGGCCACTGAACAACAGTATAGTCTGATATCCTTTGAGTGTTTTCTGTAAAATACAAACAAGTGGAAAGGGTTAAAGGGCATTAAAAAAATGTTTGAACTGAATGTCATGAGATTGGGAAAAAATTACCATTTAAAAACAAATAGGTTGCACTCCACCGATCCTTATCCCAGGTAGAGACTGCACAATGATACAATGCTTCATCTTCTTGAATGGTTGTCAAAATGGTCAGAGTGCTCGTTACTATTGTACTGTTTGCACCGAATCGTGATTGAGAAAAACCTTTTTCAAATGTTGGATTGTCAGTAGCTTTCATCAGTGTTGTAATTAGTTTAAGTGTATCACCAATACTCTGTTTGTACCACTTGACTCGCGTGTTGCTATACTCCAAATCAGGGAACCAACATGTGAAGGTCACCGGTTCACCAAGCTGACCTCTGGTCACTGAGAGCAGAGCATCTGAATCAAAAGACAACAAGATATATAACATATAATTGGCATTATATTGTAGAATTAGCAAAGAAAAACATAAGAAAAAAATCAGCACCTGTATTCAAGTCAACACATTTATGAAACTCCATCTTCAGATATAAAGCTGGCTTAAATGTATTACTTATAATTAAGAGGAAGGCAAATTTCATAATTTTACTACAATAATAAAAATTAACAAAACCCCACAAAACCCCACAAAAGACTAAAAATAAATTGGACAGAGGTAGACTGCACTTACATCCATGATGAAAAAGTATCAGTATAATCCATAAATGTGTCATTTTGGTGCCTTGTGTGTGCTGACCTTTGGTTTTTCAGTGAGTGATGCAAGATGGATGTGATAGTCCTGACTGTGTAATGCAGGCACTTGGTAGCTGGTTTCAAAAGATCATTTCCTGCCTAACTTTTTTTATGCAGCATGTCTTTTGAGGTTTTTATGGCTGGTTCAAATAGGTCAAACTCCAGCACAATTATTTTTCACAGCCTAATATTACTGAACAGTTGTATCCAAGACTAGTTTATATAAATAATGCAAAAATCAAGTCTTCCTGAGGATTACATTATTATCCATTTGCTTATTTATACTCAAGTTAAAATCAGTTTCACACCTTTTCAACTCACTTTGGCATGTATGAAACATACATTTTCTGCTCTTATGTTCAAGCAGATTTCAGGTAAACAGAGACTACAGCAGGAGCGAAGAAGCTGAGCTGACAGATGAAACATTCAGTCCACAGTTTTTGTGACTTACCATCCTGCAAAAATTCACAGGTGAACAAAAATAAGAATTTGCACGTGTTTAAAGGTTGCACTCTGGCCAAATGCTAATGTCAGCATGCTCACGTTCTCACAATACCCATTAATATTCTCACATTAGAATACTAATGGGCTTATGCTTAAAAGGTAGACGTCAATGAATGTGTTAACTGTTTTTGAATATCAAAACTGCTGCACAGCGGTGCTTCAAATTAAAAGCCAAACTGATAACATGACAATTGAAATGCTCCAATAGATGAAACTCATTATAAGGCATTAAGATTTACTTTTAGGGAGTATATACATACATTATATATCACTCAATGCATCTAATGGTTGTTTAGATATGTTTGAAGTACTAATGCATCAAATTCACCCTTCCCGGAACAATGGCTTTTGCACAGTTGTTCTTAAAGTGTTGTTATTCCTTTAGTTTGCATCACTTTCAGTGCGGAAATGGCAGAAGGTATGAGGTAGAAAAGCTTAACGCTTCTTGACCCATTCTGATTTCCTGAGAATTAGGGGAAATACCCACCCTTGTACTGATTATAGTGGTGTTTTCTTTCTTTTCTTTTTTTCAAGAAACGCAAGCTAATCTCCAGCAGCACAGCACCTGTCAGTAAACTAAAACTTCACAGTTTCTGTGTCACTTGTTTAGATGACTACAGTTTAGCAGCTTTCACCAATGCAGAAGTGTTGGAGACCACTGTTTTTCTTACCATATCATATTAATGAACTTGATTTAATTTTTAGAAAGAAAAAAAAAACTTGGTCTCAGACCATAGACTGTTTATAAAAGATTGACATAGCTGCAGGGCAGAACTGTGAAGCCAATGCAGAATGTCCTTAAACCTGCATTTTCTTTTCTAATGGCCAGCAGGGGGAAATTTTTCTGACTGCAAAAAAAAAAAAAAACTAGGATTGTCCAGAAGTCTATGGGAAACAAAACAGCCTACTTCTCATTTGATCTGTGCCCTCTTGCCCGTTTCAAGTTCTATTTAATTCAAGGTGACAATCATTTCAAATTATGGTCCAATTTAGACTAAAATAGACAATAAGTCAAAATGCTTTAGAGTGGGGCTACCTTGTGATTGACAAGTAACTACTGTTTGAGCATGAGTATCCCCTCTGTTTTTCAGTCAGATCCACAGCTGGTTTAACCCTTATCCTACTGACTGGGGTGTGTGCAGACCCCAGAGGTATACCTTTTTTGTCTCACAGGCATTTTCTTGTTTTTTTTTTAATCATTCCAATTTTTCATGACTTTGTAAGTGAATTTGTTCCCGATGATGTTGCATCATTGTTTTCTATTTCTACCTTGATTGGTGCTTTTTAAAAAGCAGTGAAGTAGAAGTGTTAGGGGGTCAGGGGATCCCAGTCAAAAGTGCCCAATTCTGCCTATTCAGTGTCAATAAATTGAACTATTTATTCACTTAATGTTTGCCGTGGGTCCTAAATAAAAGTAACACAGTATCCAGGGGATGTAGTGGCATTTTAAAGAAGAAGGACTCAGATGCCATCACTGCCTTCATCATCTGGATGGGGAACCTCCCAGACTGGAAGTTATCAGAATGGTGGAGATGTCACCAGATAAACCTGAAACAGCGGGGCATGCCCTAGTCATGCCATACATGAAAAAGGAAATAAGCTTCCTGGGCTCAGCCTTAGAGATGGGGTTAGAAGCTCAGTCGTTTGGGAGGGACTCAGTAGAGCCACTACTCCTCCACATCAAAAGGAGCCAGTTGAGGTGGTATGGGCTGACTAGGATGCCTACTGGACGCCCCCTAGATGAGGTTTTTCAGGCATGTAATGGAGGCCCCTGGGCAGATCCAGGACATGCTGGAAAGATTACGTCTCTGGGCTAGCTGGCTGTGTATTTATTTCATTTATTTTACTGTACATTGGGGTCAAAATGAACCCGATTGGTTTCATCATATAAATACAACACAAACAATGTTTACTTGAAATTACTGAAAACTAAAACCATAATCAAAGGATGGTAAAGCAGGTTTTAAGTAATAATGTGTTCTTTACTTGGGATAAAAGCTGCAAATTGTATTAAAGGAAAGTATAGATTTTCATTTTGCAAAATATGCAAATTAATTGTAATTTTGCAAAAATAATCAATTTTTTCTCTTTAAATGACATTAATTACATAACTAATATTGTTTTGAGGACAAATACGTTTTGCCATTATTATTATTTTGCTTTTGACAGTCAAAACTCAAGTTAAGGCTTCAGAACAGGATTTCATAAACCAGTCTATTTTTTGAATACAGTATCACTCAGACATTAACCCTACTACGAACATGAAACTGCAGACTGGTGGCAGTTACAAACCCATTTTCTTGTTTAGGTATGCGGGACATCTGTTTGCTTTTGTGTGTTATTTCTCAAAAGAGTTTCAAACAACCAATTCTTTGGTATAGATAGTAAGATAATTGAAATGTGGAAGAAATGATTCTATTTCCACAATAGAGCAAAGATAGGACAGCAACCTCCTTGCAATTTTTTTTTCCTTTCAGAGACCAGTAGCAAGTACTTGCGGTGACCAACTTTCAATCACAAAGTGATTGCACAAGTCGCCTGGTGGGAGGCAGTCCATCTCCAAGCAACTGCGGTCCGAATCATACTGACTGTAATCATTCACAGACAGACTGGCAAAGGTTGACAAATCATTGCCATCTAATTTATGTACGCAGACAGATTGTTAACATATTGCAATTAGTCTGAGTCAGTGTGTGCCGATGAGTGCTGACTCTTACTGCCATTTTATTGCCATCTTGATGCACCAAAGTCCTTTGAAGATGGCAACTGACTGTGCATTGTCACAGACCTGGCTCCCGGCTTCAAAGCAACCATTTCAAAGGCAACAAGATCGCAAGTTGATTGCACTCGGTCACAGTAATTTTGGCCCTAGTGTGACTGTAGCATAACTGGGTAGAGAGCTGTCACGAGGGTGGTAACCCAGGAGTCACAGAGACTAAAAGTAGTGAATTTAAAAGAAAATTTTTTTTAAAATTCTCAAAAACCTAACAAAAAAACCCCCAACTGGACAACCACAATTTAATAGCCCTTGGGGGAGTGCCAGTAATAAAAACTAAAACACCGAAGATAAAAATATAAAATTCTGAAATAATAAATAACAATAAATAATAACAATAATAATAAAAATTCTGAAATTAAAACTGTCACTCCAGTCAAAATTTATAAAAGAATGTAAAAACCAGACAAGAGTATTTGAAAAAAAAAAACATAGTCAAGTAAAATCTTTTATTAAACAGTATCTGTGGAGCTAAACAGCAGAAGATTAAAAATGTTCTCAGTCTTCAGCTGCTAAATCAACACACATGCAATTGGCCTGGGGGATGCTTTGTCTCCATTGGCAACACACAATGTCAGTCATAGGACTCTAACAGGTGTGGGTCATTTCATTTACAAGCATCATCAGCTGTGAGAAAACTTATGAAAATATTTAAAGAGCAATATTCACAATAAAAGCATACAAATAAAATCATGGCAAATAAAAGCATGTAAAATATAAAAACAGCAAATAATTAACAAAATTTAATAAACTGAAACTTAAATGTAAAAGACCAACACCTAAGGTTCTTAAGGATTGGTAGTTTTCTGTTGTTCTACCAGAGTTTCATTAACATGTCCTACTGTCATTCTTTTTATATAAATTTTATTATTTACAAATGTATGTGAGCGAAGCAAATCGATTTTTGAATGCATTTCAGATGTGCAAAACTTTAAACACAGAAACTTTGCTTACAATGTTATAATGTTTGTTTGAAAAAGAAAACCCAAAACAAATAAATGGCAGGGTTTAGTAACAGGCTGTCAAACATTAAAATAAGAGGTACTCCATTATTGATCCCTGCAGGAAAATTCATTCTCTACAATTAAATCATCCTAAGCATTAAATTGAGTAGTAGGTGGGAAGAAAGTGTGCAGTGCCTGGTACAAACTCCAGCTCTAAGCACATGTCTAGGTTGAGGGCACAAGCCAAGTGTTGCTTTCATGTCACAGTAACAAAAATGAATCTGCAGAATTAACTATTTAATTATATGGAATCTTTGTTTTTTGTGCTACGTATCAAGACAAAAAAAAAATCGTTTGAGCAGCTCAAAGTAAAACTAAGAAGGATTATTTTATGTTTTAAAATCACAAAATTACGGGAAAAAAATTGTTGTAAACTTTTTTATGAAAGTCAACTGGGATATTTCTTGAAACTTAAATACTGAAGTAAAATTTTCTTGTCAGTAATATAAAACAATCAGTTATGTAAATGTAAATACAGGTTTTCTAATGTCCAAAATAAACAATAGTTCATTTTACACCGGGTTATACAAAAAAGTTAGTTTTAAAAAAGTCCATTTTAGACTAAACAGACAGGTAGAAAACACTTTAAACACTCGTGTTGCAAACAAACAAAACCCTTAAAAAGAAGGACAAAAAAAAAAACAACACAACACAGGCCCAGCTATAGGCCCCATCATACACATTATATGCATGTGTTAGTCAGTAATGGGAAAAAAAAACAACTAAAACATAATACTATTATAGATGCCCAAATGTATACCTGAGTTTTTTAATGATGTCTCTTGAGAAAAACTTTTGTGCTATTACAAATTAAAAAAAAAAAAAAAAAAGTATGGTTTTTATCACTCACATTATAGACCATCAAAACATTAAATTAACTAATTAGGACCTTGACTGTAAATGTATCTACTCATACCCCAACACCCTGACATCCGCGTAGGTGGTCTCTCCCTCTACAGCTTTTGTACACCTCCTTGCACTTCGGCTGACTTTCTTCTTTGTAAAATTAGCAACAGAATAAACTAAGGACTCTTCAGCTGTCTGTTGAAATATATGTCATAACATAATTAAATTTAGGTAATAACATAAATGTTGCAGCATAAGAACTTCTCTTTAAAATAACTTACCTGCTGACTACATTGATTACCAGTGGTTATTGTAGCATTTGTGTGCACTGCAGCAGTAGCTAGATTAAATGAACAGAAAATAATAATCAGTAAAGATGCACTGAATTTATTTATATACTGAAAATTAAATGTAGATAAATATAAAGGAAGACTGATTACCAGTGAAACAACTATATTTGTTTATCTTGATTATATAACTCAGTAAAGCTATAACAATCAAGCTTAAAGCCAAAGCAACACACAAAAAAAATAGAACTGGGTTGACCCCCCGAGAATCATCATCTGAAAAAGAAAATGATCAAAAGGCAAAGGTTAATCAATAGTGAAGAACATATTCTTTTCTTTAAATTTGAAGCTTTTAAATTAATATTTAAAGTTTTTCTTGTCTACATCCTTAAATGTGGAAAGATTCCGTCTAAAAATGTACGAATTAAAAAAAAATAAATAAATAACATAAAAGTATTTACCCTCAATGTTCAATTTTGCTCCATTCCCAAAGATGATCTGCCCACATGTTGCCACAGCACAGTAGTAAGTTCCAACATCAGAAGAGCTGATACTGTTCTTTGAGAAGTTGTAGACACATTTCTGAGAAGAGTGAGCCTCAGGACGCCCCTTACATCCATCACCACTGCTTCCATAAACATAAATCACATTGGGATTAATTTCATCCATTCCAGCTCTGAACCAGTACACACTGTGATCTTCTGAACATGTTTTCTTCTGAGAGTTAGAGAGGACTGAACACTGGAGAGTTACTGAGTCTCCTGGATATATCAGATCTGATGGCAAATCTTGAATGACAGTGGGGATATCAGGTTCTGGTCCTGGAAAATAAAAAAGTGTACTTGTTTACCGGTAAATGTTAAATGCAATGCAAGAACAATGTGTTATTTTTCAAGGTCATGAATTAAGCCAACTCATGCCACCAACCTGTGCATCAACAAGGATAATATTGTGTCATTTACCTTCAACTCTCAAAAAAGTAATATTCCACAACCTTGTTTGAAGTTCAATTACTTCTTTACAGAAATAGAAGGCAGTATCGCTGAGTTTTGTTTGAGTTATACGGAGAACAAATGTTCCAAGCCCTTGCTGTATTGTGATGTGTGGGGTCCTGTTAACGGTGGCCTGATCAAAAGTGTAGGTCGCCCCTAAGACTTCAGGCAGATTTCCAGCAGCAACTCTGATCCAAAACAAGAATCCCGCCAAGTTAGACCGGCGGCTACATGTTAGAGTCACATCTTCTCCAACGTGAATATTTTTTGTTACAAAGCTTCGGTCATCTGTGCATCCTGAAAAACAAATTGAAGCTCTTATATTTACCAAAGAATAAAAAGGTAACACTAACTGAGACACAAGTAAAACTGACCACATATGCATACTTACGCCCAGTTGTGAAAAAAACAACTACACAAAATATCATCAGCATTTTCTGGTTAATCCACATGAGAGCACAGTTAATTTAGATTTCACTGTAAGATGATTAATCTTAATGTGATTCTATCAAATGGGAGAAACAATGAAATGGGAGGGAACATTTTTAAAACAATCTGATTGGTCTGTGATTGTGTTGGCTTTTAAATGTATGACCAAAGTGGAAATTATCTGAAAGTCTCCAATCAGTATACATGACACTGGCAGTAAATACGTGATTCATTGCTATAAATTGACACTCTAAATAGATTTCCTGTTCAGAATTTCCGCCCATGTTAAAAAGAAAATAGGTGGCAATGAATTTTCCCCACATTATATTTCCAAGACATTTAAACAAATTTAAACAAAGTGTTTCCTCTTAGTTACTCTGTGTGCCTAGTAAAGATTTTTTTTGTGTTTAATATGTTTATACCCAACACATCAAACTAGCAGGAAGTTGAAACACCTTCTTACCAAAACACAACATATGCCTGACAGTATAGATTCAGTGTCACTAATATGTTCAGAGTAAAAATGGTGGTTTGTGATTGTACAATCCTGCTGTTGATCAGATGAAAGTGTCCAAACTGTCCAAAGCCTAGAGGAAATACTCATCTGCTGCAAGATATATTGATGTCATACCTCAAAAGACAATGTTTTCCCCCTAATTTTGGACTAAACCAAAATTGTGAGGAACTATATAATGTCAGGGCTTTCTCTGGATAACATTACACACAAATAATCCTCCCGCTTTCTCTTTGCACTGCTGCCACCACTTGGTGGAAGCCGGTTTGTTAAATCACCAAGAAAATTGCATTCAAGTAACAGATTTATTCTTATTGACATTATTTTCAGATTTTTTAATAATTATTATTTTGGGCAAATTTGAACCCACTGGACAAAAAACATTTCTGTAATTTCCAGACAAATAAATTACTTTTGGTTTTTTTGCTTGCTTACATGAGTTTCCCTGGTCTCTCATGACACATCTGTACTAGACAGTTCATTAAAATAACCCTTAACAACTCAAAAGTCAAAAGTATTCAGTCTTATTCAGTGCATTCGAACACAGGACCTTCTTGCTGTGTGGCATAATAGCCACCAGATGTCACAAATAATCTACATTTACCTGGCTTGGGGCCATTTAAAACAACGGGACCTGACAATTAAATAAGTGCTGTAATTATAATGTGAATGTTTGGCCATGGTACACATACCTAAGTCCCAAATAAAACAATGCAGGAAGAGGAAATTCCTCTTAATTACCCAGATAGTGGGCGTGTCAAGATTAACTTTTGAAAAACATAAAGATAATATGATGCATTGTCGTGAGTAAATACTTTTAAAGTCATAGTAACAGAAACTAACTCATTCCCATAAAACACAGAAAAGAGTTGTATTATTTAAGAGGAAAACATAATAAAGTTGCCATGTGCATTTTACTTGGTGTGGGTGTGTGTGTTTGTGTGTGTGTGAGAGAGAGAGCTGATCGTATTGTGCTGTAGGCAAATGGCTTCAATCCTGAAGCAGTCACAGGAAAAACCTGAAAGGTTTAGAGATTATTAACAGGAAGACTCTAACAGAGTCCTGCATGTCCAACAAATATGTTTTCTATTGTAAGGAGACTGAAAATTGGTGTAGCATCGAATCAAACAACACATTAAAAGCTTCTAATCCAAGTTTAAGAAGAATCTCTTTTCCCTGTAAATTTCCCTGCAGTTGTCATGTGATACGGTGTGGCAGGCAGAAGGTGGACCCAAACGCAGGACTTCGAGACAGAACTAAACTTAAAACTCAGCTTTTATTGCTGGAAGTCCAAAAAAAACCCATAAATCACAAAACACTCAGGAACAGGGCCGGGAAACACAGAAGCAGGGA
>VUQI01047132.1:0-10953 GCA_015106735.1 Paratilapia polleni | reverse complement strand
GTCTGCCTGTCAACACTGGATCTGTTGCGACTTCAATAATCTCAATGTCAAATTTGTGTGAGACAAATATCTAATAATAGCCAGTCTGTTAGATAGATGGCTCATGCCAGAGTTTAGACACAGAGAGCTGTTTCATGCTGCTCCACGGTTAGGAACCCTTCAATACTGAACTGATGAAATACAATACAATTAGAACCCAGACTGATAAACAATAGACAATATACAATATTGACATTGTATTACATTTCTGCATGCCTATTATCTGTTCTCACTGGAGGGATGTTTAACCACTATGTGACCTTGAAATGACACAATGAGGATGGAAATGCAAAGTCAGCAAAAGATAATTACATTCACCCTCAGTGCTGCAAAAGTCTATTTAAGGGCCATTCTGAAATTAGTTCTGTGTTTCTGTGATTAGGATTGGAGTATGAATGCTATCATTTATGCTAATTTAAATTTTACACACAGCACTCAGATATTTCCTGAATTAAATTTGCTAATGGTTCCTTGCTCCTTGTGTATCAGGGCATTAAATGCGTAGTACACCCTACAAATCATGCATCTATGAGACAGTAACACAGCAGACAATAATGTGGCAGAATAGATTATTATATTATTAATATGAAGGGGATATTTCCCCTATCATTTGAAAGGAGAATATCACCCACACAGCTTTGTACCCGCAGCCGAGGCGAGGCTGTCTTTATGCATAATTCATATTTCCATATCGTCATGGTGATCATGTGAGAGGAGTGTTTGCTCTCGCAGCAGGGATGCTGGTTCGTGTGTGTGTGTGTGTGTGTGTGTGAGTGTGTGTGGAGGGAGGGAGGGAAAGAGAAGGGTGGGGGGCAAGGTGTCATGAGGGACAGAAAACACTGAAAGAGAGAAGGAGAGGGGAAAGCAGAGGAAAACTGTGACAGGTAAAAAAAAAACACTGGCTCCATATTCGCCTTAATTATCCTCCGTCTAAAAGCGGCCCATTTTCACGTTTTTCTTAATACGGTTATTTTTACACAGAGATCGACTGCAGGGACGGGACTGGAAGGCTTCAAAACGGCTCGTAAATAGTGAGTCAGATTTATACTCACAGTGCAACACACCTCCATGTTTTCCCCAGGATTTGTATTGGCTAATTAACCGACTGCAGTCTACTGCTTTCTAAATTTATGTGAAATATAATGTCATATAATATTATCTGAAAATAGTAAAGACATGACAATAAACTAAAAACCCTGGATTACTGAGAATATTTCAGCAAAATGAAGAACCCACACCAGTAAGGTTACACCTTTGCTTTAAAAGGCATTATAGTTGCCATCCTGCTGTTATTATTATAATTATTATTATTATTACATTTTTTTGAACATATGAACACATTCATTAAAACTTTGAGGTGAGAGTTTCTATACTTGGAAAAACTTTTTCTAAAACTGCTGTATCCTGTGGTGTTGCTGCTCTCCAACAAGCGACAAAATTGGGAATGTTTCACTCTTGTCGACTGAAAGAACAACTTAGTTCTTGACACAAATTCACTGCAGTAGTTTTGTAATAAAAATATAAGTGAAGTAAAGAGAAACAGCAGTGAGCATTGATTTCCTCTTTGGTTTGTGACATTTTCAATCTAAAACCAGCTCATGATCTTTTCCAAAATTCTTGCCAAAAATGCAGAAATACCCTACAAATGATACAGAAAACAACTCAAAGTACTCTGTGACCTTTCCATTAACCTCCTGAACCCAAAAGGAATCAGGCATTTAAATGCACCAAATTAGAGCATTGGTCTTTAATCTTTTTTTTTTTCCATTTCAAAAATACAATCTTTTGGCACTGAATAATCAATTTTTGTTTTTTTTAAGTTTTTTTTGGAGTCTTGAGGTTCAACATTTTTAAGATGAAGGCAGTAGCTTGGAGTTTAGCTAATTTCAGTCCCTTGACTGGTTGGGAAAAACTACCTTCATTAGCCTTTAACTCCATCCCTAAAGTCAGTGCCAGTAAATATAGGTTCCAGAGAGTCCTACCAATATTAGGATTAGTGGAAAAAAAAAAGAAGCGAATAGCTGTTTTTTTGGGTATGTTATTTTTTGTTTCTTATTGTCTTTTGCTTCTCTCCACCCATCTTCTTTCCATCCTGGGTGAACTTGAATCGATCCAGTTGCTGCTCTGAATCTTCTTGAGAGCCTTTCCCTTCACACACAAACACGCACACGTCTCTCGTTCAGTCTTGATACTCCACTCTCCCAGTGGACACGATGAACTAGAATTAATTATCCCCGGCCCGTTATGGACACACACATATCACACATCCACAGAGAAACATGTATAAACACACATTCGCCCCTCGTGTGTACGTGTGGGAAAGTATGTGCATGCACTGCTTATACACTTAACAGTGCAAGTGGGAAGTTGCTCATACTTAGTATTCCCTTGGTGTCTTACAGAAAGATATTGCAAAGCTGTGTCTGTCCGTGTATGTGTGTTTGTGTGCATGCACATGTGTGAAGGCTGGAATTCAGAATTGTATTGATTAAACACAGCAGGGGGTGAGTGTGTGAGGACTGCAGATAGCTCACTCACCTGCCACTCTGCAGACATACACACTCACCACACACACAGTCATGCACAAACATCAAACTGTCCGTTGGCTTCCTCAGAAAGAGGCTGCCTGGCTTTCGATATGATGAATAAAAGAAATCAAGGAATTTTAATTCAGCTTTGAGGTACGAAGTATCAAATTTGTATTGAAAATACGTCTAGAGCCATTTTCTGTTCTTCTTTGTGGTGGAGAATATTCCACTGTTTGACAGTTTTACAATAACAAATAGTAGATTTTCACTTAATCTGTATAACAACTTTGACCCCTTAGTTGTTAGTCATAAAAATGCCGTTTGAATTGTACTTTAAGGATTACAATGGCCCGTTTTAGGGCAGTGCAGCTTCTCCATCCTCCAACGCTTAAGATTACACGGAAAATTAACACTGTGTGTTTCAACAATGAATATGGTGGAGATAAGAGGCATTTTACCCAACACCAACTGTCATCTAACCTGTACCTCACCCAAATTAACTCATGTACTGTGTAGCTTTTTTATGATTTGGCACATCAGAGTTGTTGAACAGGATTTCAGCGTACCAACAAATTTAACATTTAGCATCTAAACAAATGACTTATATGGGTATTCATTCATTTTTCATTTGGAAATTTATAGACCGCTAAACAAAAGGAGAAGACTGAAAATAGCATAGTTTTAATCAATTGACAGTTTGCTCGTTGTAGAGTTCATACCGCGTGTCAACTCGATAGTCAATACGCGATGCAAATTTCAGGACCTCCTGATTGTAACTACACCGGGAGGCTGTTATGAATTCTTCAGTGGGGAGCTTGTAGCAATGCTAAATCAGACATGACACATCATGTGAACAGGTAACATGGCAGTTATATCTGATTTGTCCATTTGAGTTAGTCAGCAGCATCTTTAAGTCAGTGGGACACAACTTTGCTTTCGTCACTTAAAAGCTGGGCTAGGTTGTCGGCACGTTTTCAGAGGAGTAAGGATTGGATTGGCTGTTCTAATACTATGGTGTCATGGCAAAAGCCTTGAACCATAATGCGTCATCATGTTTGTCAGCACTGGTGGAAGTGAAAGGGGCAAAGAATTGGTAATATCTGCCATATGGGAGGAAGTCAAACAAAAGTGAAACAGTCTGATAAGCTAGAAATTCTGCATCATTTACTCCCTTTTTGCCCATTATGCCTGTTATAAACACATGCAGGAACTGTAAGGCTAATAAAATGATCTGATTATGAGTATCTAAACATTATAGCTGCTACTTTTCCTCTTCTTCTCTTTTAACCTGGTCGTTGACATCCTTTATCTGTTTCCTGTCCTGTACACTATGTTTGTCTCCACACTTCCTGTCCTTTCCTCTGCTTCGCTGTGCTCACACCTCCTCTTCTCGCAATCACTAGTGTGATGCGTAAAGGAGAGGGGAATACATCGACTGGGGTTATTCACTTGTTTTTTTCATTCAGCCCCTTCTCTCTGTTCTTCCTTACCATTCTTCTCAAGATTCATTTTGAGCTATTTTTGTTGTTATTTAAACAGTTTGAACTGTTTTTCTCTTTTTCCTCTTTGCAATATACGCAGCATGTAATGCTGATTTCTCATGGTTAAGGTGTGGTTAGAAGTAAATGCTGGACAAGGCTGAAATTAGTCCCACTGGATTGTGGGGCTGAGCTCAGACTCTGATCTTGTGGACAATATCAGCTACAGAGGAAATTTCTCTAAATTCATATTAATCCCATGTCAAGCCTGTCGAGTAGATCTTTACTTCATTCTACATACAAAATGTATAATACTGCAACACAAGGTATCGGGACTGGTTTCTGGTGTAGTAGCCTTCAACACACTTTTGATTATCTGAAATGATCCTACTTATAACAGTGATGCTGGTTATTTTGATACATCTGTAGCTTTGTGTATAGAGGTTCTCCTTTGGTTCCACACAGCAAATTACAGCAAACCATTTCCTGAAATTTTGACTCAGGCTGTCCATAAATATCACGACTACGATTCTGTAACATTTATGAAAAGGGCTGCATGTGGAGGGATGCGTTTGTCTTCTCGTTCATTATATCGCTGCTGTCTGTCTGTCCATCTATATCTCTTTCGTTTCTTTTTCTTTCTTCCTTCCCATCTCTCTCGCGCTTGCTCTCTCTTTCCACACTACTGGGTTTTAATCACTGCTGTAATTGGCAACTCCCTGCTGTGCATGTGCACACACACACACATGCTCTGCCTAGCTGCTGCAAATCCCTCTGGCAATGTATATGCGTGTGTGTTGTGGGGGCAGGAGAGAGAGATATGGAGAGATAAGGATAATGAAAGAAGGAGAGTTTCAGAACTACAGGCCAACTCACCAACTCAACAATCTGTCTGCTGTGTGAAAGTGGAGTTAGGCAGCCAAACTGTAATTATCTAAGGGGGAAAAAAAGCTGCGTTTCAAGATTTATTACAGAACACAAAGTTTTACCGGAGTAACTGAAGAACCTGATGTAGCCCTGACTCAGTCATATTAATAATTAGCCTAATCACATTCAAAGTATGCCACATAAGGTATATACCTTATGGATTAGATCACTATACAACAGCACTAGACTAGATCACTATACAACAGCAATCTAGCAGTCTGGGGCACCCGTTTGTCTCAAACATTGGTACATCTAAGGAGAAAGATGAGCTACGTAAAAGAGTGACGACATCTTTGAAAAATTCTATGTCACACAGTGATAGAGATTTAAAAATGGACTGTCTTTAGGCTACAGACAGCCCGGGACAAAATCAGCAATGCACGATCAACATCTTTCAATCCTTCTGCTGTCTACTAAACAACCATCAGGAATGCAGCTGGAAATGCATTGTAAAACAAAAATGAAAACACACTTAAAACGTGCAAAATGAACAGCAAAGCCGAAAATCTAGTTCATTTGTGTTTGGATGATCTGCCCCTGCTGTTATTATGACTCTAAGAAGGACGGAGCATTGAAGGAAGCAGAAGAGAAACCGCAGCCATCAGTTTCATATGTTGTTATCATCATTCAGCCTACATGCATCGTACCTAATGTCATATACAAGTTAATTAGATCCATGTCGCAGACTGTGGATCAGAATACACAGAGTATCGCTGAAATCTTAGAGTCTGTAGGCGCTTTAGCACCTTCCACCAAGTACAACCATTTCTGCACCTCGGAGGACTTAAAGCAACTTTCTAAAATGATAAAAATCAGTGGTATAAGAACTTGAACCATTTGCACATAGAACATGGATTCTGAATTTTTTCTTATGGTGTGTAAATAATCATGACAAGTTCATTATATGCATGCTGTAGGAAGGAAAACTACCAATTTACACTCAATAAACACCTCAGGCCTCTGTTTATCTAGCATGGTCCTGAGTATCATAAGCAGTAATAGCATTAAAGTGCTGGATGTGTAGATATTTATCAACAACACTACTTTCCATAAAAAAAATAAAAGGAAATGAAAAAAAATAGTTGGTTATTTGTAGTACCAGAATTTAGCCAATCCTTATTAATACCCATGTTTTTATAACCGTATAACAGACAGTGTAGATGGAAATAATTATATTATAAGTTATATTGAAACAGTACTCATTTAAGATCAGTTTGCTCTAATAATGTGGAGATGAGGATTACAGGAGAGATAATCTTAGATAATAAAAGTAAATAAATTACTAACATACATGATTATTTGATGCAAAATGTCAGCCAAAACATAAGCGGCCTCTTTTCTTGCTATGCATATTGTCGAGGAACAAATCAAATACTGCACATGCAACGGAAAACTATTTGACTTGTACCTAACTTGAGATCAGTACATATACAGGCATAGACACAATGAAAGGAACAATATTTAGTACTGCAATATCACCGTGTAACCAATTCTTTGTTGAAACTGTGTCCAGGCATGAGTAGTGATTTTAAAGGTGTATTTTTTGTGCTGTTGGTGATGTCCAGCCTGTACTTTTCCTCCCCTCCCTATCAGCACCAATCAGTGCTGGCTGATTTACAAAAATAAGCCTTTTGGTGCCAAGAGCATATGCAGAGTGTGCTAAATGGCAACACAAGCTAAAGTACAGCAGAACACATAGACTTTGAAAAGTTTTCATTCAGAAAAACTGAGCAGGAAGAATGTGTCTGATCACTGAAAGGAGTTTGTTGGATCTGTGCTGAATATAGTGAAGCGTTTTTTTTTTTTTTTGGAGCAGCAGTTGCCCACCAAATCCTGAGAACCATGTGACAATGGCCATGCTAAACACAATGTTAAAGAATCCCAGCTTTATGGTTATCATGGCACATTGGCCGCAGAAAGAAAACTCTCATGCTTGTGTGAGTGTGTCTGTGTGTGCGTATCTTTTATGTGGGTCACCCCACCATGTCTAATGGCCCCTTGCTGCGTGCAGCGTCCTGTGCTGAGCTGCTCCCTGCTGTCACACTCACACACACACACAAACAAACGCATAGACTCGGTGGGGGAGATTTTGGGGTGTCCCTCACCCTAATACCATCCACAATACACCACCACTGCATCTGTTGCTCCTGTTCTCAAAGTTGAAAGTTGATCAGTGAAGTGCTAGCATGTCTCTGCTCTCTAGATTTTGTCCTCTTTTCTCATCACCTTCCCTCTCTCTCTATTCCTTTTTGGTTTTTTTAAATTTTCATCCCTCTCCAAAGATGGCAAACTATTTTCCCCATTTTTTCCTCCACATTTGTGTTTTTCCTTTGACTAGCAATTGGATTTTTAAGGGTTAGCCGATGGCCCATTCTTTGTGTTTTGTCTGTGAAAAACGGAGGCAGAGGCTTTACCCTCTGAAGGCCTCCATCATACAGACAGCTATTTAACCTGCTAGCAACTGCCTCAGACAGGTGAGCTTCTGCACTACACACTTTAAGAGACTGCTGCTGCTAACATTGTGTCTACTTTGACTAGGATTCAGGCTTTGTAACGCATCAGCTGGTTAAATCTTTTGCAAATATGTGTGCTGTACTTACTCCTGGATGGAAAATCTATCACTACTGAATGAAGAAAAAGGTAGTCTAGTTTTGTTGCATGTGAAAGTACAGTATTCTGAGTGAGAGTGTGTTGTTTTCCAACAAAAATGCCAGCATCTGTCTATCCAGGCTGTAACCACGGTAAGGAAGAAAATGGCCATTAATAGTATTCTAATATTGCAGTTTTATTTACAGCATGCACTGTGGAATCTGAGAGGAGAGGAGAGGAGAGGAGAGGAGACAAGAGGAGAGGGGAGGAGAGGAGATGAGAGGAGGGGGATGGGTGGGGTACACCCAGGAATGCAGAGCAAATACTGAGATGCTGAAAATTCAGATTGCTACAGTTAGAGCCTGACCACCCCTACTGTACTGCTGAAACATACATAAATACATCAGAGAGTATCAACTAAAAACATGAAGAAGGCAAACAGGTCAGAGATGAACTTCCTTCATCCTCAAAATCACTTTGAGAATTTGTAGATTTTTTCATGAAGTCGTATTTCAAAATTTGTGCTACAGTATGCCATCCATAAAGCATAAAACACACTCAAACATACGCAGACTAGAACTCAGCCATAGAGAAGCCAGTTACGTCAGTATATTTTCACACTGCGGTAGTGTGTCTTTGTCTGCCTGTCGGCCAGCCAGCTGTAAGATGGAGGGCGAGAAATATGCTTTTAGTGGACGACTTCGTAAGACAGAATCCACGGCTTTGTCGTTTTTGTTTCTATACAGCATCGTTTGCTCTATCGATTTGTGTCACATGATTATTACTGTGTTGTTTGGCGTTTCTTTTTTTCAGAGCGCGCATATCTGATTATTTGTGCCGTTAGGAGGGTGTGTATGTGCCTGTGTGCACGTTGAACAATGCATTGATTACAATAACTAGTTCTGCACTTCACAGTCAGCTTTTGCAGGTAAGCGGTATGCCTGTGCGTGTGTGTATTTGTCCACGTGGACATGCACAACGTACCTGGTGTGTGTTAAAATGTTTGTGTGCACATTAGTGGGGGATGGCAATCTCCTGTTCAGCTGTCCGCAGCATCAACTGTTGTCTGTGCTGTCACAAACATACACACACAAACACAGATTGAAAAGCAGAAGTGATGAAGAGGAGAATATGTGATTGATAGAAGAATAAATCCATAACATTGCAATGCACCCCAGTGCCATAGTCCTGTGACACATGCTACCGTTTATAAAGCTTATAATATTCAGCTATAGAGACTGCTTGATTGCACTCTCTAACTAAATTAGCTAACTTTGCATTTTTTTATGTACAGTGATTTGTGAGCTTCTCATTAGCTTAACATGAGCATGCAAACCACTAACCATAGTTCATGTCAGTTGTTTTTTTGTTTTTATTATCACTACCTACCTGACCCACCCAGACAAAGCACAGAAAATTAACTGCTGGATACAAACTTGATAACATTTGTTTTAGCTTAGCTGATAGTGATGCACTAAAGACAAAGCCATTTCCAGGAACAGCATGGATATGTGACAGACACGGGTACAAAACAAGATCCCAGACATGCATGGTGAGGCAGAGAAAGACACAGAGCACCCGAGAATGATTCGGACTTGTGGAAGGCCTCAGTGAGAGATGGTTTGTTGTTGTTTCATAAACACAAACCCAAATGCATTAAGGCTTTGATTCCAGGTTGCTTTGCACTGTTCGCAGTGGGAGCGCGTGCGCGCGCACACACACACACACTCACACACACACACACCATGGACTGGACTGATAGGATTAGAGACTGGCGCTATATTCTCTCTTTGTCTTTCTTTTCCTCTCTCACCCCCTCTCTCTCTCTTGAGCCTGCAAAGCCTTGATTATTCACAAGGTTAGTTCCTGATTGCGTATAGCAGTAGCAGACAGAGGTTCATTATCTCTCCACCTCTTTTGCTCTCGCTCTCTCTGTCCTTTTTGCACTATGCATGATGGTCGAGTGAATAGGCTTGGCTGTCATAAGAACAAAAATTTGCAGGCTCACAAAAGATAGGCAGAGACACAGTGTCTCTGAAGTGTCACGTATTAAATTATCGTAGCATTTTTCATTGTCAATAGTGTAAAATCTTTACTATTAAAACAAAAAATATTCCTCCTTGTCAACTCAGTTTTTAATTCTCCCTGTAACTATAGTTTTTTGTTTTCCTTCAGTCTTCCTTTATTTTAAATCTCTCTCTCTCTCTCTCTGTATCTATCTGTTTATCTATCTTGATAATTTATTGTGTATTTTCAGTATACTGGAACCCAGATATATAGAATGTTATTTATGTATTATAGGAAGATCTCTGCCATTGATTATACTAATAAAATTGCAGTGAGCTTGAAACTGGCAGGTTTAACAGAATACTGATGACACTATGTGTATGTGCATGGAGGATATCAGTGCTGCAGCAGCAAGCTTCAAAAGGTAGCCGTCGGCCAGCCCTCTGCTGTCACACTGGAGCTGTCGTTAGAAAACCTCCAACAGGAGCTCACATATAAATACAGCACACGAGGACTGATTTATTGTAAAAATAAAATAAAATAAAATCAATTAAAATGATATTTTGTTCTAAAAGATATTTCCTTGTGAGCGTCATTGTCTTGATATTTTCATTGTTAATATTCTGATAACGAATGAATTTTTTTGTTACTCGTTCGTTGTCAGGATGTCGAAAGAGTGTTAGTTTTTCCTTCTGTCTGAGGGACAATGTCCCTATTCTGAGGAGTGTGTGAGTGCAGTGTTGACACATGTTAGTGCTGGCTGATTAGTCGAAACATAAAGGAACATGTAGCCCCTCCATCACTATTCAGCCATTTTGTCTCCCTGTCTGTCACACTGGTGGAGTGGATGTTTGTGTGCGAGAGAGGCTTTTGTTAAGGAAATGCAAAGGATTGAAAACAAACGAAGGAGAAGACACCATGAAAAATTACACAGACCACAGCCAAGTCCCTGTGACCCTGGGATGCTTTTTTATCTCTAATTTCCGCATCTTGGAATTCTACAATGTTGGAAATTTCAACCTAAAAACAGGATTTTTTATTTGTTGGGAAACACATGAAATAAAATGCATTTAATGATAACTTAGTAGTAACGTGTTGCGTAAGGTATTGTGCCAGATCAGAAGGTCTGTGTTCATTGTGTGTTAAATGGATTAACAGAACGGTCAGTGAGACACACAGCCAAAGTGGCAGCCATAACCACGCCTCTGTCGCTTAAAATTTTCTTATGATACTGATTTGTTTCCCGGGACTTTCTCACAATAGCAGGGTGGAGTTTGTGCAAATTTGCTGTGTAATCTTTTTTTTTTTTTTGGATAAAAGCATGAAAGTTGACACTGTCACATCTCACATATTTACAGACATTTTATACATTTAAAGCTCCCTCG
>VUQI01047130.1:0-23666 GCA_015106735.1 Paratilapia polleni | reverse complement strand
CCCTTCCACTCATTCATCCATCCATCCATCCATCCACTCATTCATCCACCCACCCATCCATCCATCCACCCATTCATCCATCCACTCATTCATCCACCCACCCATCCACCCACCCACCCACCCATCCATCCACCCACCCATCCACCCACCCATCCATCTCTGTCTCATGGCCTGAAAGTGGACATGAAACACTACATGTATGAAGGCTAATTTACACCATGGAGTCCTACTCTAAAAAACTGTCACAGATTTAACACTGTCTGTGAAGCTGTTTAAGTATTTAAAGTTACAGTTTTTAGGGCATGTGCAGCGCCATCTTGTCTGAGTATAGACTGTGACGTCACTGGGTTGGTTGGTTCGTTGGTTGCTGCTAACAGTCCTACATTAGTTTATGTTAGCTAACCAGTGACAGAACCAATAACTCAGTGAAAAACAAGAAAACTAAAACTAGAAAGCAGTCTAAGTGGGGTCACTTTTGTACTGTTGGCTCGCTGTACTGAAATGGGAAAATCCACCTGTTAGCTGTAATGCTCGGGTTTGTAGAGCACTTTATAAATGAGGACTGTGTGGAGGAGAGGCTGTTTGAGTCAGGAGCTCTGGTGGTTCACCGGACCGACAAGCTGAAATCCAACGCGGGTTTGAGTTTTCCTTGTCGGGTCGGGTGTACAGACCGAGCAGCACAATTAGCTGGCAAAGCAGATGTCCATAAGATGCGATCAGCACTATTTTATTCAGTATTAAGGTATAATTTAACCCCAGTTATCTCGGAGTTAAGGCTTTCTTTTCCCAAGCACACACAACTAGTTTACAACATAACAGGTTACTGCATGCACATCACACCACAACCATAACTACGTTTCTTACAAAAGCATGATCGGGTAACCTAACATCCATCAGCATCTCTGCAGGGTAAAAAATCTCCACCTTACAGCCTCCTTCATGTACGTTTCCAAAAAGTACAGCATCTCTTCCTCTGAGGCTTCTGTTGTTTTTGGTCCGACGCACACAACGACAATCAATCAAATGTAAGTCGGACTTCAACTTGTCAGTCCTGACTCAAACCAACCGACCAACCAACCAACCCAGGGACGTCATAATCTGTACTCGGACAAGATGGCGCTACACATGCTCTAAAACTGTAACTTTAAACACTTATTTCTTAAATCCAGCTTCACAGACAGTGTTAAATCTGTGACAGTTTTTCAGAGTAGGACTCCATGGTGTAAATTAGCCTTCATACATGTAGTGGTTCATGTCCACTTGAAAGCTTTTTGATCAGATAAAATGATTCTTGGTTTGTATTCATAACAAGTTGTTGATACATAATTCTGCTGTTTTCAGTCATTTGAACTTTATTTTAGGAAGTTATTTCCTTGTTTTCAGTCCAGCTTGTAGTCACATCATAAAGTGTTTGTATTTCTTTTCTAAACACTCGCTGTCAGGTTTTTATTGGTTTTTTGTGTGTGTCCTGCTGATTAGGAGGGTGCATATATTTTTCTTTCTTCTTTCTAAACGGCCTCTGTTTTTGTTTCTCTCTCTCTCTGGCAGGACGGGGCACCCCAGCACGCCATCGGGGGCGGGTCAGGATGGCGATGAGAACCCAGCAGCACTGGCTGAGAGCTGCTTCAGAGAGCTGCTGGGCCGGGCGGCCTACGGCAACATGAACAACGCTGTCCGACCCGTGCTGGTGTGAGTACCTGAATCTGAGCAAAGTATCTTATACTCACTCTTTATGCAGATCCTCTGAAACAGGCTGTTTTAGCTCATGTCACCAGTGTCTACGGTTTGACAACTCCTAACTTAGAAATATGCATATCATTCTCACCGTGAGGCGCCAAAGACTGCTGTTCTGTTAGACAAACATACCCACAGGGTGTCCTTCCAGTGACCGAGTGCGGTCATTTATGACCCCAGCCATATATTTATTTGTGCCTTTATGATATTTTTAGTTGTAAAAGTAAAGTAAAATTTCCTGCCTTGAATTTGTCAATCTACTTCTACAGTTTTTTGGGGTTTTTTGTAAGAGTTGGCTCATTGGGGTGGGAAGGATAAAGGAGAGTTGTGTGAAATATGTTTTTTGTCATTTTCCACTTCTGATCACTACATTGTGATGTTTTGCAGTGAGCTCTGGCTAAAAGACCTAGAAGGAGATTCAGAGAGATCCTGACGTAGGCAGGCCGCAGACAAACCTGCAGCTTTCAGGGATATTTGGACAGTGTTTGTTGCCCAGTTACCCAAATCCTCCCTGGTACTGATATGTGTGGATGAACAGTTGGCAGCTTTCAGGGGAAGGGGCAGTTTCAGGCAGTACAACCATGCTAGACCAGACAAGTAAAGACTTTGATGGATCTGTGATGCCAGATTTCCTGATTGAAATCAAATGTTTGAAAACCATAATTAATGACATTATAACATCTTAGAATATCTGTCATAGATAAAGGAAACAGTATCAGCATGATTAACACAAATAGAGCATTTAGAAAAAATGTTCCCACTCCATCATTTTAGTCGCTGAAACGACTCGTTCGCTTGAGGGTTTAACAGTTTTGGAGGGTTTACAGCGAAGTAAGTGACATGCTTTCCAGCCAAGAGATCAAGATCTGTTTTCTGTTTGGGATGTTTGTTTTGCTAAGTTTTCACTCATTAGGTGTAGGCACTTAAACCTACTTGATTAGTATAGTGGGGCGGGCCCCACTGGTGGGCCACTTTCCACCACTGCAGGTGGAAAGTGTGGAGTTGACTTTCAAGGGAAAATAAACCAAGAATAGCATACTGATGCTGTTATGCTAACGTTTATTTCATGATTGATAACTTTATTTATTTGAAGTTTATTTCTGCTTCTGAGATGATGGTTTGGGTCAAAACATGCCTCTAAAACATTAACCTTGTGCACTGAAAAATGGCATTCATCTAACGTGTTTAAATGTGACGCCAAAGGATCCTTTACGGGTGTCAGTATGTGAGGATTTGGGAGTAAGAGATCCGAATCTCAGCATGGGTGACAAAAGTCTGTATCTTTAAGATGCCATCGACTATTAAAAAAAAAAAAAACTGCAATATTTGGTGCCCTGGGAATGAGAACGACAATATATTCAACCTGTATTTTTGGTACGATTTGCTGAATATAAATCTTGCAGGTGTCTATTAATGGCAGCAGGTTGGTTCTGAGTGTTTGTCCTAGACGCCCCGTTTTGTTATGTCCTTCACCAGGAGCCTTTCAGATGTGGAGCATTTAGTCTGCATGGGGTCTTTTATTTTGAAAACTGACCAAATTCTCCATGCTGTTCCTGTAGCTGACTTACTGCCTCCTCATCTGCTCCATGAACCTTGACATGGGACAGGCCCGGTGCTATTTTTAGCAACGCAGAGCAGAAAGCTGCTTCTGAAACAAACTGCGGTGTGTTTGGTGGAGTCGCACACGCTGTCTCGGCTCCAGAGCCCAAATGTGCAGCAGCCACGCATGATGCGTATTCCTGGAGTTACAACTAAAAGTCTCATTCCCAGTTTGAAAGACTGAGGAACAAATGAGTTTGTTAATCTGTTCAATCCAGACTGTGGATCTCCAGATCTTCTGATTGATGGCAGAAACTGATGTTCTTATGACAGGCATCTAATGAAATGGAAATAAAGTAATATAAATAGTAATAATATTTCCAGCCAGATGCAGTTTTCTTTCAGTATGTGCCGTGTTTGACCCACAGTGTTTGAACAGTCGCACTGAATCCATACGGTGCTGCAGTCTGTTATTGATTGGAAAAATAATAACAGCATCTGTGTGTTTGCTCCGCATCGACTCGGCGTCCTCACATACCCGCCGCCTTCTCGTCACTCTGCGGAAACACGGCAGATTTATATTACATGTTGGGTTCATGACACGGAGAGAAGGAGAGGTGACAGGACGACAAATAAATCCACCGCCCGATAAACCAACACACACACGGGGACAGACATATGGCCTTCGTCGTCTTCTTCATTTTCTCTCACACCCTCTCTGACTCCCAGCACACAGAGGAAATTAAATGAGCTCTGTTATCAGCCGCCACATGAATGCTGCACGCCGTCTCCAGCCGCTGATCGTCCCCTCCTCTTGGGATTCTGAGATGCTCGACGCTGCTCCTGTCGGCCGCACCGGCCTGCCACTTGGCACGGTTTGCCTAAATTGGACAATTACCGAGCGAACGCTGAACCCCGCCGAGGTTTTCTCTGACAGTCTGTTTCTGCACCGATGAGTGGAGGCGGCCCTTTTATCCTCTGCAGCTCATACAGATATTTAAAATAGCTGCTTGGGATTTTGTGTTTAGCATTTTTTAGCCTCTCTCGAAAGTCTGGCTCCAGGGACAGTGATGTGATTTGGTTAGTTTGGTGCTGGGCCAACGTTTCAGTGAAAATACTCACCTACAGTAAGATGGGTGAATTTTGTAAAGACGCACGTCTGCTTTGGACTGATGATACCAGCAGTCTTCTGAGTTTGTTAAAGACAAACAGGAATAACAGGAACAATCACATGTGAAATTACAACTTCAAGTCATGTATTACAAATGCAAATAAAGGCATGCTTTACCTTTGCTACGATTCAGTAGATAAGCTCTCAGCAGTGTCCAGTGTAATATTTTTCCCCAGGTGGCTCAGAGTTTAACTGGCCCCTTGTATATTTTTATAGGTCTGTGGGGGGGAAACCACCCCATGCCCCCCTTTAGGTTCACCCCTGCACTGGACGGCTGCTGTCAGCCTCCAGCAAACTAAGCCAACAGCTTATCTGCATTCACACAGCTTTTATCTTAACTTCTACAGCCTTACCGTAGCTTTGTTGCTGTGTAAAATAAACGTTTGCTTTTCTTCACTTGTTGAACAGGCAATTTGATAAAGGTCCAGAAAAGGTTTTAATTGCGATTACAGTAACAAGCGCTGCTGTTTAACAGCTTTAGCGGCTCTTCATTGAAGCGCTTCATGCTGCTTGGGGTGAATCTTTTAATACTTTTTATTCACACGTGTTCCTAACTGGGTTTCTACTGCGGGGCCTTTTTTGTAGTCGCAAATGTGAGCGAAACGCTCCCAATTTATTTTGCTTTAATGTGAAAACAGGCTGCTGACAGCAAGGAAGAAATATTCGTAAGGGATGATTGATTTCCTGTTTTTCACTGACAGGTGAACTCATAACTGTGATTGGTGGTAACACTATCACTTCCTCGAACTGGCCAGCAGCCGGCCAATCAGCTGACTCGACTTTTTTTACGTGCCCGCCCCATCAGGTCGTTGGTTTTGTTGAGCCCAGCTCTGAGTCTTGAGTTAAAAGATGTAAGCAAAGAGGATTGTGTTGTAATATGAAGCGTGATTGGAAGGTTTTGCAACTCCTCCCATAAAAACAAAAAATAGACCTATTTTAAACTTGTCTCCTAGTGGGCACATGACCAAGGCCGAGGTTTAATGTGTATTATTGTTTCTCAAATATTGGTGTGAAGGAATTTTAAAACTGTTTGAATGTTATGTCATTAAATAACAAGTCATAATGACGTAGTCTAAGAGCAAATATCAATCCGGCGGTCAGCAAAGAGAAAGCATGGACAGTCTGTGGGAGAAAGGTGAACTTGGTCCTGCAGATGCTGCGGTCCTGGATGCTATTAGTGCCAAGTCGAGGAACAGAGGCAAGTTTTCTGCACTCTTTGACATCTCTGGTTTAGGACGAAGGAGGACAAACTAACATACATAGTTTAGACTTTTTGATGCTTCCTGTCAGTGTTTGCCAAGGAGAGCAGTCCTTTTTGTAAATAAACAGACATCTGAACTGCCTGTCACACATGACCACTGAATCTGAACTTTGTGGCAGATGGAGTTTTACCTTGAACAATGTGAATAATGACTTATCTTTAAAGAATACCAGGAGAAAGCCGGTGCTTTAGGTGGGACTTTTTTCCCTTAATTTAGATTCGAATGTGTTTGTTCTGAAAATGTATAAACTGTGCAGCACATGGCAGGTACAGAGCAGCAGTAATGTAACGTCAAAATAACAAATAAAGGTTTTAATCAATACATGCTGTAGTTGTAAGCTGCCTTTGTGTTACTGTGTAAACAAACTGTGTGGTTAGTAAGGTTACATGGTGTAGGTAGGTGGGTGGGCTGGGGTGAGTTTGTGTCCAGGCCTCGTGGCCACGGTAATCGTCCACGCTCTTTGGAAGTCCTGCTCGCACCACTTTTTCACAAGCTGGGTCTGATGAAAGAGACCGTCCGTTCATGTGAGGAACGTGACCAAGCTCGTTTCTGACGTTCACGAGGTTCAGACTGTCAACACGGAGTCCTGAGGGGATAAAGGGCGAACCTTCAGCTGCATACCACACCACCCTTCCTCCTCACCAGATTTAGCTCCAGTTCGCGTCGCAGATGGGTGGATCTTCCACTGCAGCCGGAAAAGAGTGGATTCCCTGCTTCGGGTTGGAGATGAGTTTCTCTCTCATATGGAGGATTTCAGGAATCTCTGGATCGTTTTCACCAGTAATGCAGATGCTGTCGATCTACATTCCTTCCTTCATCTGTGGCCACAAACTGTGGGCAGATCGTGGATACAAGCTGCTAAAATGACCTTTCTCCAAAAAGAGTGACTGGGCTCAGCTTTAGATATAGGGTGAGGAGCTCGGTCATTCAGGAGCAGAGTAGAGCACCTACCCTGCTAGGGCCCAGAAGGGAGCCAGTGGAGGTGTTTCGGGATCCTGGGTAGACCCAGGACACATTAGAGAGATCATGTCTCTCAGCTGACTTCTGGTGGACCCCCAGAAGAGCTGGGATGGATGGATGGGTAGATGACACTTGAGTAAAGAGTCCTGTCTTCAGGTCGTGTCACCACTCACAGTAAATGAAGAGAGTATGTAGTGAAATTATCCTCTCATTATAAATATGTGACCCTGGACAAAAACCTGCCCCCTTAAACTGGTGATAACTCAGAAGCAAAGTCACAGCTCAGCGCTGAGAAAAGAAATGAGTTAAAATCCCTTTACAGCCATATGGGGGAAAAAGTCCTTCTGGGTTTGTTAGACTTGAGCTTTCTGAGTATTTTGGTCTTCAGCTGTGTTTTCACTGTTTTCTCAGCCTCGAGTCAGAGCGACGAGTGTTAATGAACTATATAACCGCTGCTTACACATTCAGACAGGAGAGCGAGCCTCTTAATGCTGCCGTTAACAATTAATTACACAATATAACTGTGGCTGCTTGACATCTACAGGGCCTCTTCAAGAACTGAGCCACAGTTTTTCTCACCTCTCACTTTCCCTTTGATTTATTTTATTGGTTTCCTTTGTGCCTCAGAGCTTTGTCAAATAAATACTTTAACGCTCGCCGTCCTTTCCTCTTCATTTCCTCTTCTTTTCTCCTTCCTGAAAAAGGACCTTGGACTGACCTCACATTCGTGACCCTCTCGTTAGTGACCTTGTTGACCTCAGTTCAGATGCTTTAAGTGATTAAAATGCATCCTGACCTGTTGTAAACCTGCATGCGTCAAAGATGTGGTCGATGTCCAACCGAGCAGCAGAGCTACGAACTGCCCTCTCCTTGTCTTTCAGACTTGTCTCTTTCTTTCCACCCCAGCTTTATTAAACCGTCTCAGTCTGTGGGAATCAATGTGGCTGTCTGTCTCAGAGGAAAATCACTTCTCTACCAGCATAACACAATCACCAGGAGGAGGAAAGGCTCTCATTCTGTGGGCTGTGAGCTGTGCCTGCAAGCTGCCTGTACAGCTGAGCAAATCTGCATCGCTGCTCTTGGAAGGAAAAATAAAAGTCTTTTATTCCCAGTTTTCCAGCTCTACATTAGCATTACATAAACATTTATGCTCCTTTTCTGAGATTATTTAGGTTTAGGTGTAGAAGAACCACCACCTCAAGAAAACATCTTTTCATTTAGCTGCTACATGTTCCCGTTTCTTGGCTGTCTTTCTGCTGTGTGGTGCTGGGCAGGTAGTGTACCGCGGGAGATTATTCGATGAAAACAGCCGCCTGCTGCTGCAGGAGATGCTGAGATTGAATGAGACAGGAAATGTGTTGCAAAACTAGCAGCCTAAAGAGAGTTTTCACCAGCACTTCAAGGTTCTTCAATCCAGAGATGGATTTGAAGGGTTTTGGTCTCCTGTCAGTTTAAATAAGCTGTTATGTAGGAGCTATTCTGGTCTGTTAAAAAGTACTAAAATGAAAATGCCACAGTATTCTTTTTTCAAAGTACAATATGCAGGAAAATAGCTTTGTATTATATAATTAGATTATTATTACTAGGGTTAACAGTTCAACAACTGACATTTATATAGTCCTTTTATTAATCCAGGTAAAAGGCTCATTGAGTGACCTGTCCAAGAGGTCAGCAGACAGTCCTACTCACCATGACGAGCAACATTCACCCATTCACATTCATGGAGAAACAGCAGCCACATGTTACTGCATCAGTATAAAATGATTGTGTAATATTTGAAGTACTATTTTAGGCTGTTCTCCTTCCCGGAGTGTAAAATAACGCTTTTTTGTCTAAGCTGTTGGTGTGTCTCAGACACAAGGTGTTCTTTGGTGAGATAGGTCTATTGCTCCCAACTCATTATCAGTGATAAGGGTTACTGCTGTGAAGGGGTGTATTTTATCCCAAATCACCTTCATCATCATCTTTTCCTCATTCTGACCAGATAGGTTTCAAGTGCCTAAAGCAGAGTAAAAAGAAAGTGGAATAAAAGCAAAACACAAAAGTCCAAACCATGGTCACCTGGCTGCTAGAACTGTGACATATTAGACCCACCACCCCTCAAACCTTCTCACACAGGGTTTGTAGGTATCTAAAAGTGGCCAATGATGTCACATTACAGAGAGGTAAAAGGTGAGTAAAAACTAAACAGCATCTCCCAAGTTGGAAAATGAAGTCAAATGTGAAGTGCCTAAATCTGCAGTACCTCTAACGTCCACTCGAGGCTGGCTCCAAAACTGACGTAAAATTGACTTAAAAGTGAAGCCAATTCAAAGGTGACTTAAACCTGTATCCTTTTCGATAGCCAGCAGGGGGCGACTCATGCGGTCACAAAAAGACTTCCGGTTATTAATAATTCAACGGGAGATCTTACTCGGCGACCTCGTTAAAGACTTTCCTGAGGACTTTATGGGCTCGGGTCACATTGAATAAAAAATTTATTTCATTTTGTAAAATTTGGTCATCATTAGAGTCAGAAAAGAGGGTTTTCCAGGGTATGTTCATCGGTTAATCAGCTGTCAATCACAGGTTCAGCATCTAGTTTACTTCCAGTTCAAAACGCCAAGACTCGAGGCTTCACAACCAGTCTTTAGTAACCAAGGAGTGAAGTCACAGTGGCTATGTCCATCTTTTATATACAGTCTATTGGGAAAACAAAATGAATCAGCGAGTGGGAAGCCATGGTCTCCTGGTTGATAAACCTGTAAGATATGCCACAACCGCTTAACCTCATAACATGGACTCTGCAGGTCCTGAAATAGGTCTGTGATCTTTTGTCACGCCACTGATGCCAAAACACACCTTGTGCCTAAATGGTGAGACTTTAATAGTGTTGTATTATACTAGGCCCTGGGATAATAACGCTACTGATTGAGTAGTTCAGTTTCTAACAGAAGCTTCATGTTTTACAGGCTGTTTATTATGTAAAAATCCTCATTTGTAAAGTAACTAAAACTGTAAAGAAATTGTAATGAAGTAAAAATCTCACTGTGGTGCTGAAGAGTTTGCAATGAGTTCATTTTTGTTGTCGAGAAATTTGTTGGATTGTGTCGCTCAGGCCCGTCTTTCACTCCATGATGGCTCCGTCCTCTCTGCTGACACCCAGTCAGAGCTCCTCTGAGGTCTGACACTCGACGCGGGACGTCTGCCGAGAGCATACACACACGTACACACACTCATGCTGCCTTCAGCCTCTAATAACCAGCCTTTAACACTGCAGCAGTGTGTCACTCTCATACTGCCAGTCGGTTACTGTACAGCGTGTATTCACAATGTCACCTCCGGCTCTGGCTGAATCGCTGGGATTGTGCGCCCCCTGCAGGTCAGGCGGTGCCACCTCAGCTGCTGCAGTGTCTGAATAATCCTGCCCGATAATAAAGACTGAGGCTGTTGTTGTTTGTCTTACTGTACACCCGATGAACAGCGAGAAAGGAGCGATTGGGTGTGAAATAGAGACAAGGTGCTGCAGATGGTCTGAAACCCTAAGACTGAAGCTTTGTGACCTGATGGAGGTGATTCTGAAACATGGCAGGAGGTTTTCACAGATTCAGTGCTCATATTTTATTCAGCTCAGGATTTTATTTTCCAATACAGCCTTTTAAATATTTTACAGTGCAGGGTGATAAATGTGTCCAAGATGGTCTTATACTTTCCCTGCGTGGTTAGTTGGGGACCAGCGTGCCTGCTGTAGCTGAAGGTGGCGAAAATGCTGCAGGTGGATCTGATTGGCTCAGACTAGGTCATTCTTTCGGTTTGGGGACTGCATTTTGTTTTCTCGGGTTAGTTTGTGACCAGCGGGAGAAAAAGATTTCGTAAACTTTGAGTTCTTATCTGTCTTGGTATTTCGTCAGTCAGTCCCATCAGTAGTAATTACCTTATTGCAAAACACAGAACAGGGTGAGCAGCTCCACCCTCGGGCAGGGAGGAAGGAAAACACAACACACACTCACAACCTCCATACAAACAGCGTCCTAACTGCGTGTCTTTTGGTTCTTCTCAGCTGTGGTTTTCTTTAGTTCCTCACAGACCGTGTTTGAGCAGGTTGTCATTTAAACTGTCATAATTAACAAATTCCCCTGAAGCCTTTCTTTACTCATATATCTTTTTTCCAAGCCCACTGGGGCCACACACAGAAATCAGATGAAATATTTGCTGGTGTGTCTGCAGCGCTGCAACGCTCTCTGAATAGCAAATACACTCATGCCTATTACAGCCTCGTTCAGAAAACTGACAGCAGCAGAACAAGACTGAATGCTCCCATTAGTGCAGTCCAGTCTTTAATTTTTCTCTCGATTGAACAGCCGCCGTGCTTCCTGGCCCGTTGTTCCTCTCTGTGCATCTCGAAAGCCCTTCTCTCTCCTCCCACTCTGCTCCTGCAGGGAGGAGGACGGGGGAGCGTCTTCAGACTATAAATAGCAAGCAAGGATTGGGGTTAACAGAGGAGGTGGAGGAGGAGAGTTTTCAGGGTTTAGATTGACGTCATGTTGGTGAACTGTTCTCATGCAAACCGCTTCCAGTCCTCTTTATCGCTCTCCTCTTTTTCTCTCTACTCCTGACTCCTTTTCTTTCTCTAAAACTCATTATTATGTCTTTTTTTTTTGTCAAACCACTGAATAATCTTTGAATGGTTTCGGGCTCTGCGTCCTTTCATGAAACTGATCAGCAGAGGTGGTAAATTCAGCGTAATTTGAATCTCTTTCTGGCTCTTTATTTTTGTTTCTGCTGCCGTAACAACGTCCTGCTCTGATTAAAGACCATTAACCAACAATCAATCAATCAATCAATCAGTCAGCCACAGCAGAGCCAGATCAGTCAGATCCTGACGTGTCTCAGCGTATATTTGCAGTGTGACACGGTCAGAAAAATGCACCGTCTGGTAACAGCTTATAAAACCATTATTAATAAATGATAAATTAAAGGTTAATTCAACTTTAGCTGAGAGTTTCTGCTTTTAACAAACAAGAAAATGATCATTGTTACTGTTTAATAATTGGTTTCTAAACCATCTATGAATAGTTTTTGGATGATTATTCTAAAGTTGTAACTGCGGGCAGGTGGGATGGCAGCGCCGTAAATGAGTGGACCGTGGTGCGTGTCCTTTTTCACTCACCGTTTGGTTACGTTGCGTTAGGGCTGGGTAAAGTCTGCAGATGAGTTCCACTCTTGCTGGGACATCATTAACTTTATCCTGTTTGTCGTCTCTCTGTGTTGGGTCACACTGGAAAATGAGCGAGAACGCCAGCACCAATTCAATTCGATTCAATTTAATTTTATTTATATAGCGCCAAATCACAACAACAGTCGCCTCAAGGCGCTTTATATTTTAGGGTAAAGACCCTACGATATTAGACAGAAAACTCCAACAGTCAGACGACCCCCTATGAGCAAGCACTTGGCAACAGTGGGAAGGAAAAACTCCCTTTTAACAGGAAGAAACCTCCGGCAGAACCAGGCTCAGGGAGGGGCAGCCCTCTGCCGTGACCGGTTGGGGGTGAGGGGAAACAGAAGAGAGCAGAGGGAGACAGGACAAAAAGGCACCCTATGGGAGAGAGACAGAGTTAATAATAGCTAATGATTAATTAATTAATCATTAATTAATTCTGGATAAAAAATTTTTTGGATTAACAGAAACTTGTGGAACCCTTTCTAAGAAACTTAATTTGGATCTCTGGGGAATATCAAACTGAAGTTGGATGAGCATGTGTGTGTGTGTTTTTTTTTTTCCATGAGTGAAGCCATTCACCTGATTTGGACTGTTTTAAAGAATATTTTGTGCCTTGTATATGAGAAGCTGTAAATAAAATATCAGTCCCCTACCTGCTAAACTGTGGTTTCTACAGGCCTCCAGATCTGCTGTCAGAGATCAGACATGTTTCATGTTTCAGGGACACCAAGCATCCATCATTCTGTGTCAGCCTGAGCTACACTCCTGTCCATAGTACCAGATATTTACCCTAAAACATTTTGAAGGCTCTAGCTCAAATAGTTTTCTAGATAATGGGATTTTTTAAAAAAATGATAGAAAAGCATGTAAAAACAGCCCTACCTTCATCCTTTTTAAAGTATTTTTTAAGAAAACTAATGACAGCAGGGACCTGAAATGTTGCATCATTCCTGTTAAGAAGTGAATCTTTCTCCTGGAATTTTTCATGCAAATCTGAGATGGTCAGACATGAGGCGTTTGATGAACTGACATGTAAAGACCCTTTGGGAAGTTAATCAAATGACTCAAAACACCCACAAAGCAGTTTAACATGGCTAGAAGTGATACACGCAAGAGGGCTGTGTAGCCTTTGATGGCTCTCGTCACATGATTGATCCACGCCTACGATGCAGTCTTGTAAATGGACTGCATTTATAAAGATCTTCTCTGGCATTATCGACCACTCAGAGTGCTTTAAACAGGAAGCCACATTCACCCATTCACACACACAGTTGTACAGCACTGTTTTATTTATTGATTCAAGCTGATGGACACGAATTTCCAATTACAGAAAAGGGCTGCGATACAGTCTGCGGTGCTTCCAAAGGCTGCTTTCAGAGGTAGGAGGTGGTGGTTTAACTGGATTTGCTAGAACCTGAATTCATGGTGTCGCTGATAAATATTTAAAAAATCAACACGTCCAGCTTTACGTATTTATTGAAGACAATAATGCAGTGATGATACAAAGTAACGGCCAAAAAAACAGCCGTGTGTCATCATACAGGGATACTAAAAGGACGTCCGCACAGAAGGCGACTCGCTCGTTGCCCGTCACTTCGTTGCTCGTGGTTGGTTGTTCTAATGTATTTCCTACGTCAGTCAGTGCTATCCTTCACTCTCATTGGTAATCATTTCAATCACTCGCCTCAAAGAGGAGAACAGTTTAACTGGGGATCCGTCCAGTTTGTGTCAACAGTGGTTATTTCTCCGGTCATCGCTGAAAGTTGCAGCACGTCATTGAATGGTCTCTGGTTGCCTCCTTGCCACGAAGCGCTCCCCTTAAGAAAAGTGTTAAAATGGAGTGTTGATTGTTAATGAAATGAAAACATAGTTTGTCTTAGTCTGGTATGTTTACCCGAGCTGTGATTGAAGGGTTTAGTGGGCCAGAGCAGTCACTTTTTGGTGAAAAACTGAGTGCAAAAACATGAATACCTTCAAGTAAAGACTGTCTAAAGCGTGCGCTGTTCATGCTTTGTCGTTCCTGCATTGCTACAGTCCTGTTTGTATGATAGCACTGTTATATTTCCTTGCATTTAGACACAGACAACGCGAGTGTGAACTGCTCGTAGAAATTTCCTTGACCTTTAAATGAATGCAGAAAAATGCAGCATCTCATCAGACTTTCAGCACTTTGAGCAGCCTCCTAAATAAATTCTGTTTATGAGCTGATAAAAACCAAAGCAGCAGCGCTCTGGTTAAAAGGCTCTCCTTTTAAAAGTCTCTCCTGTGTCTCTGCTCTTGTCTTTGCTCTTATCGTGAAGTGGATAACAATCCTTCTAATCTTCTACTCAGGAGGTTCACGACTTCAAGCTCAGGCTGGTGTTTATGTCCTTGTAAGATAGTTAACGAATATACAAAATAAAGCAAAGATGGGAGTCTTATGAGGATTGACTCAATTTTGGAGCCTGCCTCAAGTGGCCATTAGAGGAACTGCAGTTTTTTGCACCTCCACATTGGCTTCATTTTCCAGCCCTGGAGGTTTAGTGTTTATTTTTTATAAATTCATCAAATACCAGAAACATGAGCAAAGCTCTGTTGTCAGTTTCGGGGATTTAATATTCTCATCTCTTTTTATAAACTCTATTTGGCTATTGAAGTCAGTGATGCTGTTGCTGTAAGCCGGTGGGTGAATAAGCCGTCCTCCTACCTGCCTGTTTGTATGTATGCAGACATAGTATGTAGGCAGATGTATCCTATAGAGGAGTTTACCTTGCTCCCACAGAGGTGATTAAATCTGCCATTATCGATCATCTTCCATGTCTTCATAGACACCCATATGATGTTTCTTTAAATCTTTGACCTTGTGCGTATGTCACCTCTATGACTTGGTTCATGTTTAAACACATGATTGTACATTTCCTGTGTTTTTCCCTCTGAAATCAGAGGTGGGATTACTCAGATTTTACCATTTTCCTGCATTTTTATGCTCTTTGTGTGACTGATCCTCCTCTGCACGATCTAATTATATCCGTCTATATTTGTCGGCAGGCAGCACATCATTCACTTACACAGCTGGGCTGCATGTTTGTGGCTTGAAGGCTGTTAATGATTGTTTTTGCTCAGTATTGAATCTTATGTCGTCACTGAACAAAGATGAGCTTTAATTTGCAAACATCAAACCAGATTCTTAGCTATGTATAACATCCACGGAATGAAAAAATAACAGCTCCTGACTAAGATTTGACTGAAAAATGAGCTTATTATTTATGTGTTGAAGTGAAAAATATCTTGGAACTCACGTAGAAATGGTTTATCCACCAGACAACATGACAAGCTTTTTTTATTTTTGTCCTTATTAGTATTAATTTTTTATTGCATTACGGCCCTTTATTGTTACACAATAAAAATGCTGAACTGACCCTAAATCTATGGCTCAGAGGAACCCAACATAAGATGCCAAAAAGTTGCTGAAGTTCAAAAAACTCCTTTTGATAATCACTCAAAACACTCAACCCAAATAAGGAAGAAGGGAGCTCAGGCAAAAGCAAACATAAGAGGGAGCAGGCCTTGAAGCAACCACACCACCGGCCCTCAGATTCAGGCTTCATGCCAAAACTTCAGTTAGTAAAGTAAACTAATGAAACTCAAAGCGAAAATCAGACAGCTGGAAGCAGTAAGGACAAGAGAGAGCGTGCGAGCACACGTTATATCAAAAGACACAATGAGACAGGAGGGAGGGTTTACCAAACTATGAAAACACCCCCGGACGTGCCCCTGTGTACGTATTGAGGTTAACAAATGACTAGTAGATGATGGAATTGTCTGATTCTCAAATATAAGATCCATTCATCTGACTGTCCGTGTGCTTTTGGATTTTACTGTCCAATAACAAACACGGTTCTAACAAATAAAGTCTTTGCAAAGCTGCTCCTTCGTGGGTGGATCATGGTAATCTCTTTATTTTTCTTCTTCTTTCAGTCACCTGGATAACCATCACCTGTGGGACCCCAATGAGTTTGCCGTTTCCTGCTTCAGAATCATCATGTACTCCATCCAGGTGCAGTACACTTCATGTTACATGTGTTAGTTGGAAGGTGCTACATCGCCACGGTGTGCTCTTTAGCCTGGGACCGGTTTCATCCCAAATTCTTAATGTGACTTAATGTGACTTTCACCAATCACGTGTCACTGCTACAGCAAAAACTGCATCAATTATTATTGACTCTGATTTATGGATTAATGTTTACTTATTTCCATAAAAAACTGAGCTGATTTCATCTGAAAGTAATGAAAACCAACACACACAGGTGCAGCATATAGTCAAGCGTTCTGCTGTCATGTGAAACGGAGTCCTTTCTAAAGCAGACTACTGACACTATAAACATTTTTGAATTTAACACTTAGAATAATTCTGCAAGAATAAGCAAAACTTCAGGTGTAAGATTGAATGAGGATTTACGATTTTTTTTTTTTTAATTAAAGATTGTATTTACAATATGGACATAGCAAATGAAGTGGCTGAAATCTGCATTCTTACTAATGGCGAGGAGGAAGCAACTCATCTGGTTGCAAAAAGTTGACCGATTGTATAGAAATGTACGAGAAAAAGGCGCTACTTTTAACTTACGTTGTGGCATCATTTTGCCGATGAGTTTATGGTCTCAGTTGTTAGTTTTAATTTTTATTAAATGCAGCATGATGCCGATTTTCTAAGTTATGGTCCCATTTAGAGTAAAACAGACACACAGGGTATGCTTCAGGGTGGTCCTTCCTTGTGATGTGTGAGCTTATGATTTCCCCTCGCTTATCTCGTCCGGTTTAAAAACACCAAAGTGTTTGAGGCTACAACCAGTGGGTACCCCACAGTGGCTACATCCATCTTTTATATACAGTCTATCTGTAAAATGAACATAACGTTCACTGTCTGATCTGCAGCCGACTGAATATTTGTTCCAAACATGGTTGGCGTGATCACATTTTAAATCCTCTTCCTCTTTGACTCTGTGCTTCTTCAGGCTCAGCACTCGCACCACGTCATCCAGCAGGTCCTTAACCACCTGGACGCTCACAACAAGAACACGCCGCGCGTCAGAGCTGGCATCGTCCAGGTCCTCCTGGAGACGGTGGCCATCGCTGCCAAAGGATCTGTGGGTGAGTTAAAGTGCTTCCCTCTGCAGGAAGTGATGGAGGAAAACGTCATCTTTCTGAGTCTTTCTTCTGATAAAAACAAATCTGATTAAAAACAGTGAAAAGGATGCTTGTCAAGAGCAGAGATTAGCTGCAGTGCTCTGTTTCAAGTCAGTGTAACTTCCACACAATTCTGAATACTGAAGGACAGACTGAACATAAATCTTAGTGGTGTAAATAGTTGTGAAATGCAGCCATAGACGAAAACAGCTGAGAAAAATAGATGGGAACATGCCTGTTGGTGGCTTTAGCTTTACCACTGCAGGTCTGCAGATGGCCATGACGTGCCAAGAAATGCAGAGATGTGTTAGCAAAGGCAGGGAAAGAGAAGACCATTTTCATAGAGACATTAACCTAAAAAAAGTAGCTGACACAGCTTTACCTACTTCCAATGTCCAAATCAGCTTTATGAATATCTGAAGGATTAAACACAGTCAAGAACACAGTGTGTTGATTGAGTTTATGCAGTAAATCCAGAAATGACTGAAAACAGCACTTTGTTTTAACATGGGACTCTGTGGGGACTGACTCACTTCTGGAGCCGGCCCAAGTGGCCGTTAGAGGAACTGCACTCTTTGGCACTTCCTCATTGACTTAATTTTTTTTAGCTCCAGAGGTTGCTGCTTAGTTTTGTCAATTTAAAACCATAAAACCCAAAGACATGTAATATTATATTAAATAAGATAAAAAAAAACAAAAAAACAAAGAGCTGGAAGCAGGGTTCATCACGCCTCAGCCGCCTGCTTTGGTTAGCTTGAGAAAATCGTTAATGAGTCCTTTGTTTCACGTGTGCTATATTAAGCTGAGGAGAAAATGTGATGGTCCAGATGAAGTGTTGATATAAACGCCTCCCACTGCAGAGGAAGACTCAAAGTAAGCTTTCTTTTAAAAAGATGATCTGCACTCTCTTATTAAACAAACTGTTAGAGCTGAAACAATCAGCAGATTAATTGTGGATTAGCTGATGAGTTGATGGACAGAAAAATTACCTCTGTGAGTGTTTCAGTAATGGATTAATTGGTTTAGTGGGTTTTTTTAAACTCTAAATGAATCAGTTTTTGTTTTCAGCTACTTAAAAAAAAAAATTCAAAAGTTTTGCTTCTTTTTCTTTGTCATATATGAAAGCAAACTGAATATTTTGGGTTTAAGGTGGATGGGCTGATTAAACAAAGACATCCAAAGATCTAAAGAAATTTCAAAAAGAGATTTTTCACAGTTTTCTGGCATTTAATAGACAAAACGTTTATTAGTGAATTGGCAAAATAAATGGTAGATTATTTAGAAATGAAACTGATCATTAGATGCTATAAAATGCCCCCTTTTTAAAAAAAAGATATTAAGATATCAACAACTCACCACTGGGCCAGTTTAGGACCTGGTTGTTCATGATAATCAAAACTCCAGTGATAGAACAACTCGTGGTCTTCATAAAACATCGGCAATTAGCATATTTCTGTCAGGGCCACTTTAGTGCACCTTATACAAGAGAATTGCCAACTGAATGCCAATCTGGCACATATCCATAGGTATAGCATTAAAGCTGTGTACAGTAGAAGTGTTTGAAACCTTTTTCTTTCCTTCATGAGCTTTGGAAGTAGGTAAAGTTAAAGTCTTACTTTGGTACCCGTATTTAAAGGAACATATTCTGGCTTCAGTGATCATCTGCATTCAGCAGGATTTAATTAGGAAAATCATAAAGTGAAGGCAGAGAATCAAAGTTGTTTAAACAGGTGTTTTTGATCTTGTCACGTTGTGTCTGCTATACTGGGGATTCATCCTGCTCCAGTGTTTGTAGGTGTTAATTGCCTGATAGTTAAATCATCAGGAAGTTTGTCACTGTTATGAGAAGAGAAAAAAAGAAGTAAATCAACAGAAAACATTCACTTCAAATTCTTCTTTTATGTAAATACAGGTGAAATAAATTCTCTCACTGAGGTGTGAAAATTGAGTTTTTTTAATCGAAGAAAAGATGTAAGTAGTAATTATCTTTACTGCCTCTTCCTGGAAATAAAACACAACCTTCCTTCTGGGTAGGAATGATCCAAGAGTCCAAAAGAAGCGATGTGTTCACCTTTGAAAGTGAAAGCATGACTCCTCCTAATCTGTGGCTCGGTACAGTATGACCATGTGGTTAGATTTAACCTCAAATTAGAGCAGCTTCTGCAGACTTCCCCCTTAAACACGTGTCTGGCATTAACAAGCATTCTGGGTAATCGCAGTTTTGATGTCTGTGGTTTTGTTCTGTGCTGTAAAAGAGCAGTAAAACTTGATAAAGGATAAAGTTCTATATGAATGTATTCATGTTTCATCTTACTTTTATTTGAACCAGGACCCTTTCTTCTCTTGAGTTTCTTTTTGGTTCTTTCTTCTTCTTCTTTTTATCCATTAACAACAGATGCTTTTAGGACTAAATGAGAGCAATGTGAATACGAGATGCATGTTGATGCCCGGCACACAAATATGGTCTTTACTTACACCAACCGACACTATCAATACAATTTAAACACACACTGAGCGACCGGAAACCCAGAAATACAAGATGATACAATCTGAACACTTTTATTTTCTCTCCTCTTCAGCTCTTCAGCACACATGGTACTAAATAATAGTATTTTAAAAATGAAGAACGATGTTACAAAACTTGTGGAGAAGAGGTTTTGTTTTTGCCGTTACTGCTGTGGCAAGTCATAGCGTCACCCCATCCTTAGCAAGTGACCCCCAGTTACTGTGATGCTGATGTTGTGGTGGTTAGGTTGTACTAATTAGAGCAACTAACGCCACAGTTGAGTTCATTTAATTTATTTTCTGTGACTGCCCCTCGAGCATAAGGCCCGAGGACCATCACAGATGTCCTAAAACTGAAAAATGTGTGGCCCTTACATTACTTTGTCTGAATCAGAATGGCCCTCTGGGGGGAAAAAAAAAAAAAAAAAATGCCAGCGAGCTAACCGTGTTAGCTAGGCACCTTAACAGGGTTAGCTAACATAAAGTTAGCACCTTGAGGGAACTTTTATTAGAAATTGGTGCTGAAAAGATAAAACTGAACTAAAGTGAACTAAACTTGTTAACCTAGGCACCCTAACATGATTATCAAATATTAACTTAAGCAGCTTATCGTGATTAACTCATGGTTAGCTCAGCTAGCTAACCATGTTTAGCTAGGCAGTCGATATTGCTGCTAACCAAAACCTTATGTGCTTTTGTTACTGGGACAAAGTCTTTATTGTTAATATTCTTGGTTTCAGTTTTATTCCAAAGTTGAAGTTTGTCAGTACTGTTGGAGCAGATTTATTTAACACTGTTACGTAGAAAGTAAAGTAAAACTAGATTATTGTACATTTCTTAGGATGGGTTGTGTTCAAACGTGTACATATTTAGACACTATCGCAGAAAGGGTTTATTAGAGGGTTTTATTACAGGTGTGCCCTTTGCACATATTCTACATTTTTGTTTTTCTGGCCGCTCTGTGTCGTGTGATGTCAAACAAATCCACAAACGGTGTCTTCACTGCAAGCGGAGTAAACGGGGGAAGCTGCAGCTTTCCAGAGGTCGTGCTGTGATTGTGTAGAATAGCACTGTGATGTGAGTCTGTAAGTTGATCTGTGTCAATAGATTAGAGTAAATATTAAAGGTACAATTCAACATGTTTGCTACTGATGAGAAGATGGATATCAAGTGTTTTCACCCAGGATGCGGTTAGCCTAGTTTTTAAACCTTGATACAATTTAAATTGGCAAATTATTTAAAACATTTGTCACCCATACAGTTGTTATTAAAGTAAAATTAGCCAAAAAGAATGAAAACAGTTATTGTAGCAGACTGTAAACATGTTTATTTCAGTGATAAAGTTGGACATTTTACTTTTGGAGGCAGCCTCGAGTGGACATTTCTACTACCTCCGTAATGTTGCTGCTTGTAAAGAACACAGTCTTTGTATTCATAACATATGTTAAAATTTAACTAATGTGACTAATGCTGCTTTTTCTGTTTTATCTGAATATTAATATGTCTTTTTTTTTCTCACAAGCTTACTGGCGCTTTTAATTTTCTGTTCTTATACATATTAAATGAATGGAGGCCCTGCTGTGCCACAGGCAGCCAGGATGAACCATTCAGCGCTGACTTTGTGATAATCTGAGGTGTTACTTCCTGTGACAGAGTGAATTAGGATGATAGAAGCAGAGCCTGTTACTGTGCACTGTATTTTGCTGCAGTTTATGGAGAATATCTGCAGGTTTAGCTTCACGACAAATAGCCATTAGACAATTTTAAGTCTGTTTGCCTGGAGTGGACAAGAGACATTAGTAATAACGTAGTAATGATGTTTTTGTGTGTGGTTAAACCTGTCATGAGATGTTACACACCTTTAAATACAAGTTAGACCGACACGTCTGAAGCGAACACCATTTCTGCTGCTTATCACAATAGCTTGGCAGCTCGCCAGTCACCAAAGGCTCAGATTAATTAGTTATCTTTTAATTGGACGATTGGTAATTTTCTGCCATGTTTCAGGATCCCGGTGAGATTAGGTCATTCATTTTATGACTATAAATTATTGTTACGGTGAAAGCATCTGCAAGAATGAGAATATGAATGACAGTATATTCTGTGATTTAAAGCTAATCATCCCTACTGGATTTCCACCTGCCTCTTTTCCACCAATGTGGTGTCAGTGGCTGATCTTGAACCGGTTCTTTGCATTTCCACCAAAAAAGAAAGGACTGGTGCAGGTAGAAGCTGGCACCAGCACCATGTGGGAGTGGCTGGCAACACATTTCCTACCATTTTAGCAAAACATGAGAGGCTTCTTGGTGAAAAGTCAAACATAACTTCCACTACATCATGTTATGCTTTCAAAAGACAGAGCTGGCTTCCCAGTGGAACAGAGGTGTATGTGGTATTAAAAAGATCTTACAAAGCGAACCCTGTTACGATCATTTTTATTGGCTGGACTCACCCAGGAGCCATTTAATGAACCCTTAAAAAGCTGAAGTAAAGTTATTTTGTCTTATTTTTAGTGACACAGAGTGTTAAAGATATGATTTTTAACATCTAAAAACTCTAAAAACTGAGACACCAGCTGGCAGCAAGAGATACCAAAGTCTTCAAAAACAGTCAACTTGTCAGACTGAATTTTTAAAGCAAATGTGCATAAAACACGACACCTAACATTGAAGATGTTTTCATACTTCCACTGAGTCTTGGATCTTGGTGTAAAACATTATACAGCTTCAGTGAAGAACTTCAAAGAGCCGACTTTACATGATTCTGTCAGACGGAGGTGAAAAAGAAACCTTAAAGGTGCTTCCGTGTGACTAAAAGTGGGGAAAGCTGGTTTTTAAATCTGATTAAAAATTTAACAAATAATTCTTGGCTCCAAATGTTTTTTGATAAATGTTTGGTTCTTGTTTTTAAAATATTCTCTAATCTCATATTTCTCTCAATCATTGGTTAAATACCATGCAAGCAAAGATGCAGCCAGTTCATTGCAGTGCAAAACGAGCAGTATTGATGAGGGAAGGAGAAATTAGTCAGAGAAAATAACAGATTGTAAGCTCAGGTTTTATCTGTGTGTCTCCTCAGAAACTGCACATCAGTTCAGATCAATGAGAGGCAGCTGAAGGAGAACTGATATGTTTCGATTTAAGGGCGAAGTCTTATGCTATTAGAAAATGATGGTGTCTGTTCAGGGTCTTGGAGGTTGTGGCAGCTATTTTCTGTGTAAAAAAAATAAATAAAGACAGTTCAGGTGAAAGAGGTCCCCTACATAAACCTGAAGTCCACAGATAATGTGGTCTCAGAAAGCTCAGAAAATTATTTACTGTCAGATCCTGACTAATTTGTGTGTTTCTGAATCTACTGTGCATGTATATGAATAATTTTCTGCATCAGGCTGCAGGTATTTATTAAAGTCAAAGGAAAGACTGTGACTCACAGGCACCTCTGGGCAACACTAACCCATTTCTGCAGAATCCCAAATTACATTTAGTAGCACCTGAATAATGTATTTCTTTTAAATTCAGACCTTATTTTAACATGAATCTCTGCTCTAAACATCCTTGGCAAGGACTCAATAAAGAACTTGACCCTTGCACTCGCAGCTTTGCACCATCTACTACTCCAATCATATACACATCCTGTGGCATTCAAAATAAATTAACGCTCCTAGTAGCAAGTACAGTGCCTTGCAAAAGTATTCATACCCCTTGAACTTTTCCACATTTTGTCACGTTACAACCACAAACTTAAAAGTATTTTATTGGCATTTTATGTGATAGACCAACACAAAGTAGCGCATAATTGTGAAGTGAAAGGAAAATGATACATGGTGTTCAAAATGTTTTACAAATAAAAATCTGAAAAGTGTGGTGTGCATTAGTATTCAGCCCCCTTTACTCTGATACCCCTACATAAAATCCAGTGCAACCAACTGCCTTCAGAAGTCACTTAATGAGTTAACATAGTCCACCTGTGTGTACTTTAATCTCAGTATAAATACAGCTGTTCTATGAAGGCCTCAGAGGTTTGTTAGAGAACATTAGTGAACAAACAGCATCATGAAGACCAAGGAACACACCAGGAGATCACGGAGCACTGTTCAATCCATCATCCGAAAATGGAAAGAGTATGG